>JAOSBK010000007.1:33022502-33056077 GCA_027568895.1 Erythroxylum shatona
CAACCAACTAGTTCTAGTTATTTGGGCAATGGTTGAGACTAACCCAATTCTTGTTAGTGGACTCTACACTCTGCCCATATTAAAAATTCAATACTTCAACTTCTCTACCAACTCTTGAGAGATGTAATTGTGGGTTGTGGTCTCGATTTTTATTGCTACGATATTCCTTCTCATAACTAACAATGAGAACATGTAGTTCTTGATTTTTATGCCGATGGCCTACGACTATTACTCATTGCTACGATAACATAACCCCTTCTTTCTATAGGCTTGAGCCTTAGTTCCCAATAATTACTTGAATTTCTGGGAACTGATACTGTGAATGGTAATATAAAGGTCACCTTTGGGACTTGAACTTTCACCGAAGTCTATCGCCAACACTCTTTGCATGGCAGTCTCACTTAGGTCCGCTTAAGCAAGACTCAGCCTTTAACGACCCTCGAAGTGTTTACCTCGCATACTTGAAGAAACTATGCTACAAAAGCAATAAGAAACAAAGGCAACAAAGAAACTCAGAGATACGGTTAAACCAACCTTTATATTACTTTCCTTCAAAAGAATGCAAGGAATGCTCTTTCTGATTGAATGAGAAAAGCAAAGCTCGAATGAGCTATATATAGGCTTTCTAACTTGGAAGCTAAGTTACATTCAGAATTTCACTCAATCTGAACTGCCTAAGATCGTGCTAAGATTATGTCTATCCCTATCAGATTACATCACGTGGACCAATTAGATGGCACCCCTATCTAAATAGGACTCTAACTGATAAGAGAACATATCAAAAAGATAGAGGACTCTAACTGATAAGATAAGATAACAAAAAGATAAGACTTTACATTTGACTAGGAAACTAGCATCCTTATCCTCAAAGATCTCTACCGTCTTCAGATGTTTAGTTCCACTGCAACTCTGACTCCCAGTCGTCGCCACATCATCCAAGATATCCCCATGAACTCTATCCGCTAATGATGCAGTGTGATCTCGCCGAAGCCCACATAACATACTAGCTTGATCCAATGCTTCCCACAACAAGTCTGCTAGTCGTGGCCCGTTCATCCAAGCTGGACGAAGTCTTTAGTCCATCAAGTCCTTAGCCTAGGTCGAGTCAATCTCCACAAGGTCCGAGACTATACCAAAAATTCGCACCAAGTCCGATCTCACTCGCCCACGTTTGCCTTAGTATTTTCGCATGCATAAATCTAGCTAACCTTCTTCCTAAGGCCAGCCATGAAGGTCACTGAGAAGTGTTTTGAAGTTTAAGGGTCAAACAGATGGGTTGCTTGCTTGAGGTTGTGTTTGATTGTGTTACATTGGAGGTGGGTGTGTTTCAGATGTTATCGTGGGTGGTCGAGTTGTTTGAACTAAATGAGCAACTTTGGGTCGGTGGGTTACGTGTGTTAATTGGTATTTGTACCTGGGTTTTTGTAAGAAATCCATGATATGGTCTTTGTTTCTAGTTGACTTAGGTTTAAAGAGAGCTCTTTCGGGTTACAGGTTGGGTGAATGAGTTGATTCTTCTTTTCTATATGGGTGAGTTGCAATTTGGATGATTTTCTTGGGGCCCTATTGATTCAACATAAAAAATTTAGCTCTTGTGTGCTCCACAAGCCCGTTGATGAAAACAACAGTCATTGTCCCTTCTTCCATTCGACCGATCAAAGCGGGCAGCAGCTCTAATTGAGCTTGATATTCTGCTACATTCTTGTTTGTTGGACCTCAAAGAAGCACTGCAACAAGGATCCATCCTTCGGCCACAAACATCTGTGTTTTTAGCTATTCCTTAGATGTAAACATGGTTTCCCTTTCTTCAAACCTCAACCAAACTTGTGCTTATCCTTCAAAACCTACTCCAGCTGCCTCCGACTTCTCAGCCTTAGATAACCAATTCAATGAAAAATACATCTCGACGCTAAAAATCCATAAATCTGGGTTGGAAACCACCAAAGACTGGAAGTTTCAACTTCCTGGTCGACTTATCTTTGTCCCACTGTTCTGATGCTCCATTGATTTCACCCATACCAGGTGTAGTGTTGGTCAGAGAGGCTGGGGCTGAAGTCACCCTGGTCCGATTGATACTTGTCTCTCCTTGGTTTCTCATTCCTTCTCCTTGTTGTTTCAACATACTGATGAAAGTCTCCTCAAACCGTTGAGCCATAGTGGCCATGGAGGCACGTAGATAACAAATGAGACATCCATATAATCTTTATAAACTAAGCAAATGATTCAGTTATTCACTCTATACTTAAAACTATATACAAAAATGCTACTTATAAGAGATACAACGATTAATATGATTTCAGCCACATCAAGGCAGAAATTCCTACTTCTAATAATCATTTATGTCTGCATGTACTTATTTTCCTTTGCCTCATGTTGATAAACAACTGGGTTGATTGTATACTATAGATACATAGTTATAAGTTCACTACTAGGATGGTTTCTTCAGTGCCTTCTTATCTTTTTTCTTAAGTAAACTTTTGAGCTTATTAAAAAAATTGAGGATAGCTAAACCAACTAATGCATGCAAGCAAATAAGATATTTGATACATAATCCAAATCCCAAGCCTTGCAAGTTTTTGGTTAAGCTGATCTCAATCTAGATTGAGTTCCCTTAACAAATCTTACCTTGGTTACCTTTTCATGCATGTAGTCTTCAAATAGGTGCTCACGTGAATAATCCTTTCTGGGAATTACACTGTGAGGCAGTTCAAAATTTAACCATGTTTTCAGCTTCTACCTATATTATGCATAGTATGCACCAAAACTTGCCTGATGTTGATTTGCACATTATGTGCCTTTGTCAATATCTGAGATGCATCTTTGCGTAAAAAAGGTTTGTAAGCCCCATGCTTATTGCTAACACACAATGTTCTTATTTACAGTTGGGAAACCTTTCAACCTGTTGGTGGTCTACTTCCTCAGCCAGAATGGACTGCATGGGACCAAACTGTTGAGTATTGTGCTTTTGCTTATCAGCAGTACATTGTCATTTCGTCTTTGCGCCCCCAGTATAGATATGTGGGAGATGTTGCTATTCCTTATGCTACTGGAGCTGTTTGGCATCGAAGACAACTTTTTGTTGTGACACCAACAACCATTGAGTAAGTTCTAGTTTTTTATTCAGAATATATGCTTCTAGTGAAGTAGGATGCTTAAGGTCTTTATGTTACCTTATGCATAAATTGTTTTAGTTTCTTGATAAAAAGTACAACATGTATTTATTTGCTGCACTTGCAAGGGATTGCAACAGGAGCTTATATCATAAGTGGAAGTGGGGCTAGCAACACTGAAGAGGAGAATATGATTATGAGTTAATTGGATCTTAGTTTTAACATCCTCATTGCAAATAGCAATGGCCCACTTAACGATTGAAATTTCATTCTCTGCTAAGGAAGAACGTAGTATTCTTGAAACTAGAAAAATTAACTGAGATAAAATATTTTGAAACAACAGTAAAGATTACTCAAACAAGCAAAGAAGTGGATAGGAAAGGAAGAATCTGGATGGAGATTCCAGCCATTGAACTTCCGAGTAGATAGAAGAAAAATGTGGGACTTTCAAGGATTTTAGAGAGAAGGAAAAACTCAACCTACAAAGACTATCATTAAGTCTCACAATTTGCTGGAATATTAGAGATTGTTCAGCTGCCTGTTGAAGTGCAAACGGAGTAGATTCCTGTGGCATCTAATGCTGTGAAGGAGACTGATATTCTGCATCTTGCTTCTTGACCTGTTTGAGATTCACATAGATGCAGGCATCAAGAAGTATCAGAAAACAGCTAGTGAAACATGAAAAGGGATATTAGAATGAAACTGGCCACACCTGTTCTGTTTATGTGGTACTCTTTGTATCTGTTTTTTATAAAACAAATTCCATATGAAAGCTGCAAGGAGTTGCAGTTTTCCTACAAGTTCAGATGATAGGATGCAACTTGAAAGGCACATTGATAAGGAAAGGAGAGTGGAAAGTGAGTTTCATTACGAGATGTCCTTGGCTGTTCACTAGTAAGTTTTAAGGGTCGGAGATTTTGAGATGATATTTTATACGTGGAACAATTAGCTTCTAGAGGACCTTTGGATAGTGGTTCTCATGTCTTTCAGTGGAGATGTCACCTGTGGATTTGTATGGTAGTTCAGTTCATGGAATACTCAGATGTTTTATCCTTGCATAGCATTATCATCTATCCCTCTCTTTCTGCCTTTGATTTTCTCTTTATTATTTCTAATCACATCTATTGTAAAGTGATCTTTTGACATGATGGAAGGTTGAAAAGAAACATTATCCAAGTGTGGAATATATTGTGAATCTGTCCTAGAAATCACTATACATATGCTTTTTTGTGTATAAATCTACGAATTTGTCTCTGTTCCTGTTTCTTCTTCTTACAGGTCTTCTATTATTTTGTATTACCCTTGAGTAATTTGTTCACCTATTTCTTTCATTTTATCTTGTGTAGAATCAGAAATCTCAATTATAGGATTTCACTCATTTCAGTGTCATTCATTCAAAATATTTGCAGTGATTATAGATCATGAAAATTTGCCCATGGATTGGTTGAAAGACATATAAGTCGTTTTATATATTGAATGCATGAGTCTCATGTGCATCATGTTACTGTATTTGTGTCCTCTTTGGCCCCAAAGTTTATTATTGCAGAACATTATTTTAACATGTATCAATCTTGCAGATGTGTTTTTGTAGATGCTGGGGTTGCAGCAATTGATGTGGAAACAAAAAAGATGAAGGAAGAGATGAAAATGAAAGAGGCCCAGACAAGAGCAGTTGCTGAGCATGGAGAGTTAGCACTAATCACGGTAGATGGTCCCCAAACTGCTACTCAAGATAGAATAACATTGAGGCCCCCAATGCTACAGGTAGGTAATTTATAGTCTCTGATAAAATTTAGCCTGTTGTTAAAACTCAAGGTAGACACAAGCAGTAGGGACTGTTGTTAGAGCCTTATGCCTGCATAAGGTTCAAGCTTGTACTTCAGTGCAGAAGCCCAATTCTTAGGAGTAAAATAGACAAGCACCTTAATGAGCATTATAACAACAACAATAATAATAACATCACCCAATAGAAATCCCGCTGAGACGCGGGGTCTAGAGAGATCTAGTAGTACGCAACATTATCTAGAAATAATATTCCTAGCATTACATTTGAAAAAGATGCAAGAACATCTCACAAAGCATAGGGTTCATAACCCTTACCAACTATTTCCAATTTCTTGTGAAGGGGTGGATTTGCCACATGATTTGTACTAATCAACTGAATTTATGCCTAAAGTTATGTAAGGAGTGAACATATTTGAAAATTTGAAATGAAGAGAGGAGAGAACATAAACAGAAATAGAGGTGTTCTTGGAAGAAGCTACCAATCTTTTCATCCATGTTTGAGTCTCAACTTCCACGTGGCTTTGTGCAACTTCTTTCCACCTCTGTTTTCTCTTTCTTATCCTTCAGGTTTTGTTAGAGTCCATATGTAAGGATACCTGCATTTATTAAACTTGTGGAAACTATTTCTTCTTTCCAAATTAAACAATTTTATTAAACTTCTGGACATTAGTTATCTGTTTGCCATGTGAAGCTTCATAGTTTGTTTTTTGATGAGGATCAAATCCATTGTTTTCTTGACGAGGAATTCCCTTGTGATGACCTGAAGATTTGCATATTCTCTTCAGGTGGTCAGGTTAGCTTCTTTCCAGCATGCTCCTTCTGTGCCACCTTTCTTGACAGTGCCAAGACAGACTAAAGTTGATGGTGATGACTCAGCTATGCCGAAAGAAATGGAAGAGAAAAAGGTTAATGAGATAGCTGTTGGCGGTGGAGGTGTGTCTGTGGCAATTACTCGTTTTCCAACTGAACAGAAACGACCTGTAGGGCCTCTTGTTATTGTGGGTGTAAGAGATGGAGTACTTTGGCTCATTGATAGGTAATTTGATGATAGTTTAACTTTACTAAACTCTATCTGGTTACCCAGTCAGAAGCAAATGCAAATGTTGTCTCCATTTTCCTGTTTTTTTGGTTGCCTCATTCCTAAAAGCAACGTTTCATAACCTAGCATGGTATAATGACCTAGAGAGGCAAACGTCTCTGCCTGGTTTTCAACATGAAACATTCATTTGCATAGAAGTCATGTGTGTTTCATTAGATACATTACATGTAAATGATGCAAAAGAGCTTGGAGTTTATAAAAGAAATAAAAGAGGGCAAATCACTCAACCACAAGCTTTAAATTGGTAGGATGAATAGTGCAGTTGAGGTGACAACAAGTGCTGTCATGTATTTTATACTAGGTTTCTTTATTAGATAGGAAGTAGTAATAAGTTAGATATATTATCCTAATTGTCTAAGACTTAAAACTTAGTTGAGAATAAAGAATCCTTATTATAGTATAATTCAATTTTATTTTGGATATTTTAGTTACGGATCCTTTTACTATCAAAATAAGTGTTCCAAGAACTTTTCTCTATATATGTGTACAAAGCCCTTCAACAAGACTGCAAGAGTGATTCCTAGTTCCCAACGCTCCATTGCTCGCTTACCTTATTAAAAATTCTGGCATTTTTAACTTGATTTGCCAACAACCAAAACCATAAAATTCTATCCTAAATTTCTAGTAATGAAACCCTAAATTTCCAGCTATTCGAAACTTGAAATTCTAACAACCTAAGTTGAAACTCAAATTCCAGCTGTCAGATTTTACAATTTTTGTGGGTTCCAACTACTAGTTTGATATATATTTTGTACTCATCCTATGTCAGTGAGACTCAAGAGGGGGAAACCCTGTGGTAAGCACCTTAGTCTTGTCGTTTGAGTCAGCAAGTGGTTGGGTAGAGTTATAATAGAAGCAGCTTTGGTGTGTCCTTTATAAGCAAGAGGAAAGATACATTACATGTATAATTCTTTTTGAAGATGTTACAGTCATGAAAGAAACAGTCCCGAACTCAGTAGTAGAAATTGGTTGATATCTAAATTTTTAGTTTGTGAATAGGTTAATGTAAATGCTTTCTGAATTATTATGTTTTCTGGAAACTTGTGAAAATAATGCTCTGGAAACTTTATTTTCAAATTAACAAAAATGATGATGGAACTAGTATTTCATATTTAATTTTCAAGAAATTGTTAAAAAGAGTTACACAATTTGAAAGAGAGAAGTGAATGTTGAAAATTTGTTAATGTTTTGATTTAATTCAGGGAAGCTTCTAGGCACAAATGTAAACATAGGATTAACAAAAAAAAGGAAAAATGTTGAACCGGTCTAGTTCATCTGGATGGCTGAATTGACCACTTCACAACGCTTTTGTTGGATAATTATCTTAGATTAGTTAGCTTAGGAGATTATCTTCTAGGAGATAAGTTTATCTTTAGTAGATAAGATAAGATGTACTATAGATAGGATAAGTTAGTATACACTAAAGATCCAGTAGTTTAGTAGTATTAGAATAGATTATACTTATGTATAAATTACATATAATCAGAGAAATAAAGTGGGTTTTCTTCTGATATTTTCTATACCTTTTTGTTTCATGGTATCAAAGCTATCGATTCTGGTAGCCTAATTTTTCCATCCACATCATGGCTGGAGTTCAACCATCCTTCAGTTCCCTTGATGATTACCAAACCTCATCCCAAACACCTAGTTATGTAATACCTTCAACCCAAACTCCATCTCCTTCTATTGATCATCTTTCGTTGCAAATCACGCAACATAGATTAAATGGAACGAATTTCTGAGAATGGTCCCAATTATTCATGCTCGTAATCAAAGGAAGAGGCAAGGTTGAATATCTAACAGGGGCAATTCCTCAACCACATGAAACAACAGTCACATACGGTGCTTAGGAAGCTGAGAATTCTATTGTAATGGCTTGGCTTATAAATTCAATGGAGCCAAAATAGGAGAACCTACCTATTCTAAAAAACTGCAAGAGAAATCTAGGAGATTGTGCAAGAAATATATTCTGATTTGGAAAAGACTTCTCAGTGCTTTGAAATCAGATCAAAAATCAGAAATACTCAACAAGGTAATATGTTGGTCACCGAGTATTATAACTTACTAAATTATGGTAGGAGATGGATCTATTTATGCAGTAAATTGGGAGTGTTGTGCTGATGTCGAGAAGTATGAAAAATATTGGAGAAGGAGAGAGTTTTTGATTTCTTGCAGGGACTTAATGTTGGACTTGATGAAGTATGAGGAAGGTTACTCGATTTAAAACCATTGCCATCAATCCGAGAAACGTTTGCTGAGGTGCGTAGGGAGGGGAGTAGGAAAAAGGTCATGCTTACCTCATACATTTCTGAACAAACCTCTCAAGGCTTAGCTTTAGTGACAAACTCTCGAAAGGAGTCTACTTACCAAACCAGAGAGCAAGAAACCAAGAACAAGCAGTGGTGTGACCACTGTGATAAGCCCTACCACACTCATGAGACTTGCTGAAAATTACATGGGAAACCACCAGATTGGAAACCTAAAAGCCAAAGAGTTTAGCAAGAATCCGATATCAGCAAATCCACAGGGCTAAACCTGTCCCCCCCAGCAGATTGAACTACCCCATCAACTCTTGAATCATACAAAAATCATAACTGAGAAAGATTCACATAACCAACAAACCTCTACTGCAACACTAGTGCATAAAGGTACCTGTGTCAATCTTTATTATCAAAGTCCCTAAGTCAAAATCTCTGGATTGTGGACACAGGTGCATCAAACCACATGACTGGGTATTTGAATGTCTTTGAAAAATATGAGCCATGTAACCAGAAAATTAATGTAGGGGTCGCAGATGGAAAAGGGTAACCAACTATTGGTCAAGGGAGAGTTTGTTTGCCAAAACTGACGTTAAATACGGTTCTCAATGTGCCCAAGTTAACTTATAATCTACTGTCTGTCAGTCAATTAACCAAGGACATGGATTGTATTGTGACTTTCTTTCCATCTCATTGTGAATTTCAGGATCGGTGTTCGGGGAAGATGATTGGCAGTGCTAAGGAGAAAGATGGACTTTACTACTTCTTAGGAAAGAGTACTCCTACTGAATCCAAATCACCACATAGGATTTTCCTTTCAGTTATGTCAAATTCTGATGTGATGTTATGGCATCAATACCTTGGTCATCCCAATTTCCCCTATTTGAAATCTTATATCCAAACCTTTTCATCATTATAGATAAGATTTCTTTATATTGTGAGCAATGTGTCCTTGCAAAACAAAGCAAAAATACTTATCCCATACACTCATACATACCCTCAAAACATTTCCAATTAATTCATAGTGATATCTGGGGTCTCGCTAGATTTACAAGTCTAATCAATACTCGTTGGTTTATCAGTTTCATTGATGATCATACAAGGGTATGTTGGGTATATCTAATGCAAGACAAATCTGAAGCCTATCATATCTTTAAACAGTTCCACAACTCATCCAAAATGTATTCTAGAGCTCTATTCAAGTAGTGCTTACAGACAATGGGAGAGAATATTTTTCAACTGATTTTATTCAATATCTCAGTGGGAATGGGATCATTCACCAGAGCTCTTGTGCTTATACCCCATAACAAAATGGGATAGCAGAGAGAAAGAATCGTCATCTTTTAGAGGTAGCCCGATCTATGATGTTTACCAACTTTGTTCCAAATTTCTATTGGGGAGAAGCCATTCTAACTGCCTCATACTTGATAAATGTCTTCCTTCAAAAACTCTTAAATTCCGAACCCCATTAGGTGTTCTTCTATAACAATTTTCTCACATTAAGCTCCTTAATTCTCTTCTTCCTAAAGTCTTTGGGTGTACTATTTTCGTACACAACAACCAACCCAATAGAAGCACACTTGACCCACGAGCTATTAAATATGTGTTTGTTGGATACTCTTCCACTCAAAGGGGTTATAAGTGTTACTCACCTTCTACAAACAAATTATTTGTTTCATATGGTCACTTTTTTTCAAAAAACAACCATACTTCACCAATACCTCTCTTCAGAAGGAGACATCCAATGAAGAGATTTATTGGGACCCAAGCATATCACTTCCTATCTCACAAACCTTCCCACAGAACTCGCAAACACAACAAACATCCACCATTGAACCTGAAACTGTCCAGTCTAATTCAGTGGGAGACCTAATTCCCGAAAAACCAACCTTAGTGTATTCTCGAAGGCCTAAAGCTCCTCAACAAGGCCAATCATTGGACCAAGAACCAGCTCGTAGAGAGACTATGGTAAGTGACTTAGATGTCCCAATTGCACTACCAAAAGGGTAAGATCATGTACTAGATATCCTATTTCAGATTATTCGACTTACTCAAAGTTATCTTCAAAGCTTAAAGCTTTCACTACTAAGCTTGACATTGTAAGAATCCCAAGAAATGTACATTCCAAGAACCTAAGTGGAAGGAAGCTGTACTTGAAGAAATGAAAGCTTTACTTGATAATAAAACATGGGAGATTGTGGATCTACCCAAAGGAAAAAAGGTGGTTGGTAGCAAGTGGGTGTTCATCGTGAAGTATAGGGAAAATGGAGATATTGAAAGGTATAAGGCTAGATTAATGGCTCAAGGCTTTACACAAACCTATGGAATAGATTATGAGGAGACATTTGCTTCAGTTGCGAAGTTGAACACAATTAGAGTCCTTTTATGATTGGCTGCAAATTTAGATTGGGAACTCTATTAGCTCGACATTAAAAATGCCTTCCTAAATGGTCAATTAGATGAGGAAATATATATGAGAATAACATCAAGTTTTGAAACTGAAGAAGGGGAAGAGTTTGCAAACTGAAAAAAATCCTTATATGGTCTCAAACAGTGTCCACGAGCATGGTTTAAGAGGTTCAGTGACACTCATTTCAAGTTTGGATACAAACAGGGACAAGCTGATCACACAATGTTTGTGAAGTGTGGAAAAAATGGAAAGAAATCCATTTTGATTGTGTATGTGGATGATATTATAATCACAGGCGATGAAACTAGTGAGATCAATGATCCTAAACAAAAATTGAGTCTGGAATTTAGGGTAAAAGACCTTGGAGTTTTAAGACACTTTCTTAGAATGGAGATTCCTGGGAGTAAGGAGGGTATTTTCATATCTCAACGAAAATACATTCTTGATTTACTGGAGGAAACGAGAAAGATGGGTTGCAAACCTATGGGAACTCCACCAGAGAGAAACTGGAAATTCAAGAAAAATGAAGAAGATCCTCTTGTTGACAAAGGAAGATACCAAAGGTTAGCTGGAAAACTTATCTATTTGTCGCTAACCAGACCAAATATTGCTTATTCAGTGAGTATTGTTAGCCAATTTATGCACTCTCCAACTCAAAGACTTTTGGAGGCAGTCAACCATATTCTGAAATATCTCAGAAGCAATCCAGATGGAGGATTAATGTTTCGAAAAAAATGAGAAAAGAAGCATAGAAGGGTTCGTTGATGCAGATTGGGCTGGTTGTATTGAAGACATAGGTCAACATCTAGTTATTGTACTAAACTATGGGGGAATCTTGTCACATGGAGAAGCAAGAAGTAGTTCGTAATAGCAAGAAGCAGAGTTTAGGGCAATT
Source organism: Erythroxylum shatona (assembly GCA_027568895.1). Taxonomy (NCBI): domain Eukaryota; kingdom Viridiplantae; phylum Streptophyta; class Magnoliopsida; order Malpighiales; family Erythroxylaceae; genus Erythroxylum; species Erythroxylum shatona. The sequence continues at coordinate 33,034,060 of JAOSBK010000007.1, forward strand.
ACACAAGGAATTTGTGAAGTTATTTGGTTAGAGAGGTTGATGCAGAACCTACAGATCACCATTTCCTCTCCCACCAAAGTTTTCAGTGATAGTAAATCAGCCATCAATATAGTGAAGAATCTAGTTCAACATGGTCGAACAAAACATGTTAGAATTGACAGGAGCTTTATCAAATGTGAAATAGAAGAAGGGGGCATTGTTCTATGCTATGTCCCTACTGAAGCACAGGGAAGACGATATCTTTATAAAGATCATGCTCACGCCTAGATTCGAGACAATTCTAAGCAAGTTGGTAATGATAAATATCTATTCCTCAACTTGAGAGGGAGTGTTGGATAATTAACTTAGATAAGTTTACTTAGCTTAGGGGATTATCTTCTAGGAGATAAGATATACTATAGATAGGATAAGTTAGTATATACTAAAAATCCAGTATTTTAGTAGTATTAGAATAGATTATACTCATGTATAAATTACATATAATTAGAGAAATAAAGTGTGTTCTTCTGATTTTTTTCTATACCCTCTTGTTTTAGCTTTTCATCAGGTTCGGTTTTCTGATTTTTGAATGCGTCACGATCCCCTTACCAATTTCTTGGTTTTCTGGTCTGACCAGCCATACCATCTATCTAGAAGTCATTGTTGCACCATTAGTCCACTGTTATGCCCCTTGTCTTTAATTTTTCTACTTCTCCTAAGAGTACCAGGGACATTCTTGCAAATTATTGGGCAAGTTATCAGGTCACAATCTTTTATTTCAATTGTCACAATTTATTTGATGAACAATGGATAAAATCAGGGTGGATTGACATGCACGTTAAGCATCTTTCTAGATGCTTAATTATTTGGAAATGTTCTTCCTATGGTTTGTAGAAGGCGATATTGCCCTTAAATTTGATGATGTACATCTAGAAGCCCATGCCATATCATGAAATTCAAAACAGGTTTTCAAAGTTTGAGAACTGCTTGATGAACTGATCTTATTGAAGCTTGACTATTGCTCATTACTTCCATGAATATTCAGTAGATATTAGGCTCTTACCCTATATTTAGGCATGATCTGCATTGACTATTGTACTTCCTTCCGGCTATCAATGATAGCTGGAAAGTTTCCAAGTCTATGACCACAACTATTTCTGAATTCAAATTGATGCTAGAAAAGTAAAAATTAACTGCAGAACTAAATAGTTGACCGTTCTCCTTGTGGGGTACTCGTAATCTGAAATCCAAGAAGCTTGTATTATCTCTTTTCTTTTTGACTTTACAAAGGAAGTTGGCCTTTTTTGTTACTTCACTGGCCTTCTCATTGGTAGGTACATGTGTGCGCATGCTTTATCCCTAAGTCATCCTGGCATTCGTTGTCGTTGTCTTGCTGCTTATGGGGATGCTGTTAGTGCAGTGAAATGGTAACTCCTTTTTATTTTTTTAACTTTTGTTCTGTGAATAATTATAGATTATTGGCAATGCAAGCCATTTGTGAATGCAATCCCATACCCAAAAAAAACCATTATTTCTATATCAAATGCAGGGCAAGTAGGCTTGGTAGGGAACACCATGATGATTTGGCACAATTTATGCTGGGGATGGGATATGCCACTGAAGCACTTCATTTGCCAGGGATATCTAAGAGGTCAATCACTCTCTCTTTTTCTCCTAATGGTGTGAGCTACTATGCACACTAAATATTAATATGCCCGTGTCTATGCTTTTGCCTCTTTGTGTTTGCACATGGTTACATAGACAAGGACATCATTCGGCGATATGCTGGCCTTATGGTGTCCTGATGTTATGTAAAGTTGAAGCAATTCCAAAGCACTTGAAATACATTTGCTGATATGCTGGCCTTATCGTGTCCTGATGTTATGTAAAGTTGAAGCAATTCCAAGATACTCGATATACTATTAGGAGCTCAATGTTTCCTTAATGCACATATGTTTCTGCTTGCATAATGAATGAATGAGATTCTATGTTTTTCAGGTTAGAGTTTGATCTGGCCATGCAGAGCAATGATTTGAAAAGAGCTCTACAGTGCCTTCTTACGATGAGTAACAGTAGGGACATAGGGCCAGATAGTACATCTCTAAATTTGAATGAAATTTTGAACTCAACAGCTAAGAAGGAGAACGTGGTTGATGCTGTTCAAGGGATAGTGAAATTTGCACAGGAATTTTTGGACCTAATTGATGCAGCAGATGCCACTGCACAAGCTGATATTGCTCGGGAAGCTCTGAAGAGATTGGCTACTGCAGGTTCTGTGAAGGGAGCTTTACAGGGACATGAGTTGAGAGGACTTGCTCTCCGTCTTGCAAATCACGGAGAGTTGACACGATTGACCGTACGTAGCCACAATTACCAGAAAATACTTTGGTAGAGCTTAAAAGCACATCTGAAACTACTTTTTTTCTTGCATGATCATGATTTGAAGAGGTTCATGATTTCTTGTATCAAGTTCATGTTCTAAAAATGTACCCATGATGCATCTGGATCATGCACCTTTATGAACAAGGAAATCATAATTAAATGACAAGTATAAGCCTGGCAGACCAATCAATTATAAAATTACAATGAATTGTGTTAAGACCAAAATCAACGTATGTGCTGGTCAACTAGAATCTGCTGCTCACTTTGTTGGAGCCTCAGGTGATGCTTTTGATAGGTCTTGAATCATTCTAACGTAGCTTAACCCCTATTGCAAATCTTTACGCCGTTAACAATTTTCTCATAGACTTGTTTCTTGGAGCATGAGCAATATGGATTAGGATTAAAGGTAGTGGATTCTCTTTACACTCTATATGCTAATTGGGCTTGCTAGTGGGTTGTTTTTTACTGGGTTGTAATAGAGCATCTTATCTTATATGACTGCTAATATATACCATCTTAAGTAAGCAGTAGAATAGAGGAGAATATGTTCCATAGTACCATATTGGACGGACCATGACTCATATGGTTTTAATTCCTACTGAGGTTGTTTTTGTGGGGCAAAACTGTATGGCATGAGGTCAATGCTACTGTTGGGCCAGAACATTACAATATTATCCATGCACAAATTTGCTTTGATTGGTCATCTTTGTGATAAAGTAAGGCGTCTTTTGATTGCACTTATCTTTGTAGGGTTATTACTCTTCCATTCCAAAATTGTTAAGCATGTCTGTGTGCGCAGGGTCTGGTAAACAATCTGATTTCAGTTGGCTTGGGTCGTGAAGCTGCATTTTCAGCTGCAGTTTTGGGAGATAATGCTCTCATGGAAAAGGCGTGGCAGGATACTGGAATGCTGGCTGAGGCTGTACTTCATGCCCATGTATGAATTGTTTACTTAGAAGGTTGTTTAAACCCAAAAGTAGTATCTCTAACTAGCTATATGCATATTTTCAGGCCCATGGTCGACCAACACTTAAACACTTGGTTGAGGCATGGAATAAAGTGCTGCAAAAAGAGGTTGAACACACTCCCTTAACAAAGACGGATGCTGCTGCTGCATTTTTGGCTTCCCTTGAAGAACCCAAATTAACAAGTCTGGCTGAAGCAGGGAAGAAACCTCCAATTGAAATTCTTCCTCCGGGGATGCCATCTCTTTCTTCTTTGATTACTAGCCAGAAGAAACCCACTCCTAGTGGACAGATTTCACAGCAGCAATCAGGCAAACCATTAGAGTTAGAAGCACCTCCAGCAGCTACCCCCGAGTCGGTAACTGCACCTCCTACTTCCACGACACCCACTGCAACAGCTCCAGAAAATACGGCACCAACTAGTAGCCAGGAAGAAGTGAATACTGCACTGTCATCAGAATCAGGCCAACCTGTTATTGACGATTCAGTGTCTAATTCATCCTTGGTGAACAAAACTGATGTAGTTGGTTCAGGTGAGAGTATTACGGTACTATCTACAACAGAGCATACATCACCTGAGATACCACCCCAACCAACTGATAGCCGAGAAGATGTTCCAACTACATCACCTCAGTGATCAACGGTCTTGGACAAATAGGAATTTGAGTGCAACTAGACATTAGAAATAGCTGGAGCATTGTCTTCCCTCCAGGGGAATTGTGGAATCCCTTGAAAGTTTGACAGTAGCAGGTTGTATTAATTTCTGTATATTTTCCTGTTCTTTTTGACGAGTGGGATTCGGCGTGTTTGTTGTGGCGTGCCCTTCTTTACTTCAGGCCAATTCTGAACTGCCTGCATTTTTTTCTTATTGAATAGTAATTTTTGAAGTTCATATTAAGTACATGATTATTACCAGATGTTTCGTCCCGAGAGTTCTTTTCCAATTTAGCATCTCGTGTTTCCATAAATATGTATCCATTCTCTGTTAGGTCGGCGGTAATCCATCATAGACTTTTTATTCTTGTGCAAAAAAAAAAAAGCTAGGGCACACTAGAATGAAAATGTCAAAGAAAAGAAAAGGTCAAATTCGTAAGGATTTTAGAAAGGGGTGGTAACATGGGGTCCACGCGGAAATCCATGTTAAATGGGTCGAATATCTGTATGTACTCTGAGGCCTGAGTCAAGTCGTACTGATTTAAAAATCAACGCACAAATACGGAAATTGAGTTGGAGATAAATTGTATAATGCGACTCACACAGTGACTTCATTATTAATTTAATTATGCTTTGTTTTTTTAGTTTTCGTTGGGGTACGTCTAATGGATTTGGTAAACGCCTTCTCCGCTCCCTCCCCACAACTTCTCTCTGCCTTTTTTCGTTAATTTCCTTTGGAGACACGCACCTCTGGTGATTTCTTACTTTACTTTGATCATTCATTTCTCAACACTGCACAGAAAAAGTACAAGAAGAAGAAGACTCGATATTACTTCTCTGTGTTATTGCGTATAGTATTAGTACTAGTACTGTTTGTGGCTTCGCCTCTGCAGGCTGGACAGCTTTCATGAATTTTGGATTTTGATTCTTATTATTCAACAAAGGGAAGAAGAAGAAGAAGAAGAAGAAGAAGAAGAAAGGCGTTGCTCTTGTTTTCCTGTTACTGTGTTTTGTTTTAATTCAGCCTCCTCTATTGTTATTATTAATCTGTACACGATAGGTTTTGATATATGTTCTGGTAAATTTTTGGTTTTGGGGGAATTAGTTAAATAAAAAATGAGTAGGCACTCCTCGGTAGCAAGTGCTTCTCGCAACCCCCGACGCAACTCCTTCTTCGACAAGATCAAGGTCAGGTTTCCTTTTCCTTTTTTCTTTTTGCTTTCTTGCTGTTTTGCTTTGTACTCACTTAGCTCTTGAAAATCATTTTCTTTCTTCTTTGATTCACAATGTTTTTTTCCTTCCTTCCTCTTTTTTAAAAAATGGAATCTCGATTTTGATTCATTTGCTCCTGGTTTGTGTAATTACTCCTCATAATTTTGTGTCAAATTCTACTCTCTGGATCTTTGTTTAGTTTTCCTGATGATTGTGATCCTTGTCCCTGTTTCTGGTTGTATTATTTCATCTTTCCATTCTAGTACTTGAGGATGTTATAAATTTCGTAAATCATACATAAGCCTTGTCATGGGATGTGCAGAAGAGATCAACTGCGTCTTTTCAAGTGACTTAATATTACTGTTATTTTCTTTTGGAGTAATACATGCTATTCGTTTAAGCAAATTGCATTATGTGTATTTGTAGACCGCTGCATGTCTGAATTCATCATCCCCTGACTCCGGGAAAGGGAGAAGTAAATCATCGGGTAAAAAAATGTTCCACGGTTTCCACTTGGTGGAAGGCAAATCTGGACATGACATGGAGGACTACCATGTTGCTGAATATCGCAAGATAAAGAATCATGAACTTGGATTATTTGCCATCTTTGATGGTCATCTCGGGGATAGTGTGCCAAGTTATCTGAAAGACCACCTTTTCAACAATATACTTGAAGAGGTATTTTTACGACTATTCCACTTCTACGACCTACAAAAACACATCTCACACTCGCATAGCCAAAAAAAAGGGGGGAAATTATTGTTCTTGTATTTTCACATCCATCTTGTTGTGTTTTACAGCCAAATTTCTGGAAAGATCCCGCATCAGGAATAACCAATGCATACCGCTCCACGGATAAGTTTATATTGGAAAACTCTATGCAGTTGGGGCCTGGTGGCTCTACTGCTGTGACCGCAATTGTCATTGATGGAAAAGACCTCTGGGTGGCAAACGTTGGTGATTCTAGAGCTGTTGTATGTGAAAGAGGATGTGCCAATCAACTTACGGAGGACCATGAGCCTCACACTGAACGAAAAAGGATTGAAGAACAGGGTGGTTTTGTCACAACTCTCCCTGGTAAGATGTAGATGTATGCACACATATATATTTGCATTATTAGTTATCTATTCATCACTCTTTCTTTTTAAACCGTGCATGGACACATGTTTGCCTCTGGAATTCCTTCAGGTTACTACTTGCATTTGTAAATATTATGCCAACTTGAATCTTGATTTTTGAGTGGGGGTTTTAGCTGGAGTGTTTTGTTTGTTTTTTTGAAAATTTGATAACTATTTCAGGAGATGTGCCTAGGGTTAATGGTCAACTTGCAGTTGCACGGGCATTTGGAGATCAAAGCCTTAAAGCACATTTAAGTTCGGAACCCTTTGTAAGACATGTACCTATAGACTCAACTATGGAGTTTGTTATACTAGCAAGCGATGGCTTATGGAAGGTCAGTTGTTATTGTGCCCTGGTAACTCGTCTCAATTTACAGTTTCTTTCAACTATTTTTGTTAAAGTTGTTCAATATTGAGCCAGTAGGTCTTCTTAAATTCTCAGAGCATTGCAGCTTTGTTCTTTAGATTTTGCATTTTTATTGAATAACAGAGCCCCTTCTGGTTGCCCCTAGATGTGTAATGATGGAAACATGATCTTTAGTCAAATGTTTTAAACTGTCAATAGTGGAACTGATTTACTTCTTTTTTGCTTAAAAGGCTTGCTATTTCACTTCCTTATGACACAGAAAACTGAGCATAGTTCCCTTTTCGTTTGAACAATATGTCTCCTTATGATTAGCATAATTTCTGTTTGCCTTTTACAACATGATATCTCATTAGGATGTCAACAAGCTGAGCTGATTTTTAGGTTGCTTCTTTTTGGCTTGTCACTTTTTAAATGATCTTGAGCTTAAGGTGAGCCTGAAAGTTGGGTTATATGTCTTGCAAGCTCTTGTTTTCTTTGAAATTCTATCTCTTATTTTATGTTCTGTAATCATCTTATAATGAAATCGTTATTAACCCTTATTACACATAGATGTTTAAATGTGAGGGAGAATCAAATTGTAGTTACTAAGTTACATATTAATTTAGTAGCTCCTGGTTTCATATGCTTATGCTAACTTTAAGCAAGATTAAGGTTTTTTTTCAGATTACAATTCATTCTAATTGATGAAATTTCCACAAAGTTGTCATACATAAAGATTAAATCGGTGGATAGATGTGGCTGTGCTTGTGAACATATTATGATGTCATTATTGTGGGTCTTTCTTTGGGTTCTTACGAAATAAGATAAAAGCCAGCTTAGAGTCTTTCATGAGTCACAAAGAGCATAAATGTGTGTTATGTTCTATTGCTTGCCAAAAAAGCTGCAAAAGTTAATTGAGGCTGTATGAATAAGTACTGGTAATAGATATTTTATGAACTTTAGGCCTACGGAATAGACTTTCTGGTACCGAGACAATCTCTGACAGTAATAACTGGATACCTCTATCATTTTCTAATCTTGCCAAAAAAGTTACTTTGAAACATAAGATATGACTTTGCCAAAAATCTGTGATGATTAGATTTTGCCAAGTAATATGACTTCTATTTAGTTGGCAGTGTCTGTAATTAATCGAGAAAGCCTTTAAGCAACGGAAGTTATTCTGGTACCTGGGTGATTATGATCCTTGCTAAGCTAACTGTGATTTATCCAATTTTTAAAGGCTGAATCAATCTTGTATAGGATTTTGGATTTGACTTGTAATTCAAGTGAAAGAAATATGTGCCTCTTTTCTTGGCTCCTTCCTCAAGTAAAAGAACTGTGTGCTTCCTTTCTTTAACTTCTCTTTCGTTCCTTGTTGAATCTTTATTATTCAGAGTGATATTACCCCTTTCATTCAAATTATTCCCTTTTAACCTGAATACAAGTTTTATAACTTTTGTATTATCCTGCTACAATGATTATTTTTTCCACTCTATAAAGACCATATACCACTATGTAATTAAAGGCGTATATACTTCTAGAGTTTGTTTTTTCAGGTAGGGAAAGAATGTCAAGAATTTGGCTATAGGGACTACATGCTTGTGATTTACATTTTACATGCCTGAAAGTATCACACCAAGAAATCAGACATGTTTTTCATTACGACGTGGTAATTGCAGTAATCAGCTTGATTAGGCCAAGGTTGCAAGATGTTGCATGGGCCTGTTTGTACGCTTGGAAAATGATACATGCATCTCAAATCAACATCATTGTTTCTTTGAACATCAGAGTTCATTCTTTTTTTGTTACTGTAATTTGAACAGCGCTTTTGGGAGTAGATTTGTGCACTGATTACAGGGTCGGATAAGAAGTGTAGAGCAGAATGCAAATGCTTTAAATATCATTTTTGATACTTGGTATAGTTAAGATGCTAAAATGTTGCAATAATATACTCCTGATGGTTTACTTGTCTGCAGGTCATGAAGAATCAAGAGGCTGTCGACTTGGTGAAACCAATCAAAGATCCTCAAGCAGCAGCTAAGTGTTTAACGACTGAGGCATTGGCAAGAAATAGTAGAGACGATATATCCTGCATAGTTATCAGATTTGGGTGATTGGTGGAAATTGTCACGTCGTCAATGTCCAAGTGACCTACTTTTGCTAGTATTTCCTTGGTTGGTCGAATGGAAAACAGGTGCTAGATTTGGGTCTGAGGTCTTTGCTTGTGGTTTTATTTCTCTTTGCTGGGCAGGTTATATTAGACGTTGTTGAGCTGAAAGTTTGATGCGTTTTTTCAGAAAAGAAATTTACCGAGGATAGGATCACCTTGTTGATCCTGCTATCGTAACATACAAAGGTGTTCATATTGATCATTGATAGGTGTGTTGCATCTTAATGGGGTGTTTCTTAGGGAACTGATATTTAAGGAAAAGGAAAGGGTTGGACTTTAGCTCTGTATATGCTTGTGGACATATAAAATGTTTCTGTTGGGAACAAGTAATGTAATTTACGTGTTAGGTTTTTGGACAATTTATTGTAAATCTATAGAAATATATTGTGGCTTGCCTTCATCACAAACAAATGCAGCAGTTGTAGATTTGGCTTCTGGTTCAGTTTGAGATGCCTGGCTAATTTGGTGAAGCGGATGTCATTCTCATGATTGTCATTCACTGATTTTGAAAGATAAATTGATGGTAATTATAGAGAGAAGTCCGTCGGCTTCCCTTAACTCCAGCATTGGAAATTTGGCTGGGCATTAGCATATGCCTGCCCTGCTTCCACATTAATATCAAGACTTGCTTTCCAACAAAGTCTTGATAAGAAAACTAAACTCAGTCCAGAAAGTGGAAGTACCAACGCAACTGTGAATTACTTTTTAACACACGAATATTTAGCTTTCCACGAGTTGAATAAGAGGTCTCACTTTTTTGATAAGTTTCGCTGGGAAGTCGATAGCTACATACGTGAAGCGAATGCAACTTCACTTTGTATCTTTTTAAGCCTTCCAATATACTAACAGACATTACAACTTCTCCATAATCGGCAGCTCCTAGCTTTCAAACTAAAAGACAGCACTTCTTCAAAGATGATTGGATCTAATTTTGCTTTCTTTACCACAAGTCTCACATGTATAACAAAATGAAATAACTGAAGACAATATATAATGAATACGGAATGAATGTTACAATTCAGAAGCAACTTGGTAATACATCAACATGATCAACTCTTAGGCAACTTTCACACATTAAGCTCAATTTGTCGTCCTCTTTTTTCTTTTTGCCCTCAGATCATGATCTTGAAACCAACGAAAGTAATGGAAGCGGATGATACCATGAGTGCCTAGTAGTAGGGAATTAGCGGGGGAGGTGGAGACGCATATGATACTCCTATAATTGGCGGAAGTGGAACATTACTAATATCCACAGGGGGTGGTGGCGGCGGAGATGAATATGAAAGTTGAGATGGTGGTGGATAATGCCATTGTTGTTGTTGAGGGGTTGGAGGAATTTGTGAGTGGTGATGATCATAACCTGATGAAGGAGTTGATGGTGAGACTTGGGATAATGGCGGCGCAGGCATTCGTGGTGACCCAGGAGTGACACAACCAACTGGTGGTAGAGGTGATACCGATGGCTTTTGTGGAGAAGGAGGTGGTGGTGGTGGTGGTGATTGCGGATGACGAGGCATTGGAGCTACTGTATAAGTTGGAGGTGGACTAGTCGTTTCTGGTGGGTGATACACCGGTGGAGATGGAGCTGGAGCTGTTGCATACTCGTGAGTTGGAGGCGGCGGGTACTGCCCATACTCATTCTCTGGGGGAGATGATGATGGCGGGTGAGCATTTAAGCTTGGTGATGGAACCTCAGTTGATTGCTGTGGTGGCGGCGTTTGGTGTGTGATTGGTGCGTATGCAACTGATGAGGGTGGTGGTGGTGGATGATATTTGGATGACGGCGATACCTTTGCAGCAGGGGGGGGAGGAGGTGAGTAGGAATGATAATGAGTGGAGGGAGATGGTGGTGGGGGTGATACGCGATGATAACTAGCCAGGGGTGGGGGCGGCCGCAGATGTGTTGTAGGTGACACTTTCTTCATTGGAGGTGGTGGTGGGGACGGTGGCAGATGTGTTGTAGGGGACACTCTTTTCATAGGAGGTGGCGGTGGCGGTGGAGGTGGTGATGTATAATGTGTTAGTGGAGGTGGCGATGGAAAAGATTTAGTAGGAGATGGAGGAGGATGTGATCTGGCGGAAGGCGAAGACTTGGTCATGGGTGGTGGTGGCGATGAGGGCTTAAGGAATGGACTTCTGGTAGGTGCAGGCTTTGCGGAGGGTGGTGCTCCGAGAGGAGGTCTTTTCCTTGATGAAGAGCCACTGCTGCTGCCACCGCATTTGAACATGCTACAGTCAACAGGGCGCGCCGCTTCTGAAGAACACTCTTTGGCTGTTCTCTGATTCATCTTTCCAGGAATGCAGTTCCGGGTGCCGTTGGCCCTGCCTCCAGCAAAAGCAGAACATTTTGGTGGTTCGCCGGTGAAATAGTTAAAAGAATAAGTGAAGTTCTGGAGATTAGGCAACTGGCAGACGGTAGGAGGTATAACGCCCGTGAAACTGTTGTGTGCTATATTAAGTTGCTCAACGCTCTTCATGTTACCGACGGTAGATGGGAGATAACCTTGGAGGTGATTGAAGCTTACGTCGAAGACTGTGACTTTGTCCAGCATTCCGATCTGGGGAGGCAAACAGCCGGTGAGGTTGTCATTCATCAGGATGATCTCATTGAGCGTTTTGCCCATCTTCCCGATGCTGCCAGGAATACAGCCACCCAGGTCGTTGTTTGCAAACACGAGAACCGAAACAGGAGAGTTGCCAAGATTCTGCGGGATCCCAAATCTGAACCTATTGTCGTTGAGGAAAAGAGCGTCCAGAGGCTTGTCAAAGAGTTTGGAGGGAACAGAACCTTCGAACTCATTGAATCGAAGATCCAAATATTTGAGGGAAGGCAGAGACAGGACAGCATATGGGAACTTGCCCGCAAAACGATTATTGCTGAGGTCCAACTCATGGAGAAGCTTGAGTTTGCGGAAGCTGCTGGGCACCGCTCCACAAAATCTGTTGGAGTTAATATGGAAAAGGGCGAGATCAGTCAAAAGGCCCAACTCTGGAGGGAGGTAACCGGCAATGTCAGCGTGATTAAGGTCAATGCCAGCTACCACCCGGATTTTGGGATTTGTGGGAGATGGAGCACAGAAGACACCCATGTAGGAGCAGACGTCTGAGCCATTCCAGTTGGCCGTGAAGTTGAAAGGGTCTGAGTGAATAGATCGTTTCCATTCTTGCAAGGCAATGTAGGCTTGGCGGATTCTGGGGTTCTCAAACTGGAGCTTATTAGGATCTAATGAACCACTATCATCATCGGTGGCGTCGTGGGCAGCATAAGAGATCTTGAAGAGGGATGTAGCAAGAAACAAAACAAGGATTAAGAGCAACAGAGGAGGAGAAGTGGTACTAGACATTATTGTTATTATTGGATTGGAGGATGAGACAGAGAGCAAAATCAAATGAAAAGGAAGGCTGACATGAAGAAAGATGGGATGGGAGGGAGATTGTGAGATACCATGGACAATGTAACACACGGGGGTCTGTTTTTATAAACACCAAGTGTATTAGATTTGTATAAAACCTTTGCAGTTGCTCTATATTTTTATTTTTGATAATACAAAGTTACTGTATGCAATGGTGAATGTAAGATGAGAGGGGGCAGGTACTATAATTACTACAACATGGAAGTACGCGCTTTGGTCCGAAGAAAAAAATACATAACATTACATGTTGGCACGTCTAATTATGAAAATCAAATACATCACTGGAACGTGTCAGCCTCGTTTGTACGTGAAAAATAAATGTAGATGTAACCAAATCAAATCAACCAATGCACAGAGTAACAAAATCATAGACAAGAACTAGACGTAGACGTACATATATACAGTACAGTACATAAAAGTTGGCTGGGATCAAACCGTGATTTACCTCCCTTACACAATATCAGGCAGAAAGACAGATGGACTCAGACATAAGAGACATGGGTCCCACACACATCATTTGTTTTTTTTACTAATTATCAGTCAGGTCATGTCAGCACGATCTTTGAGATGAGACCAGTTCAACGGAATCTTCACAATCGAAATGAAAATGAAAACGCGTTATCAAAAACCCCATAACCTAATACCTTCCAGCTGCCTCTAACTAACCACTTGTAGTTTACGCTTCTGTCTGTCTCTATCTATATAGACATAGGTGTACCATAACCTCTTCATCACATTACAGCCTCCTCTCAGTCTCAGCTCATTTTGTTTAACTATGTAACTAAGATTTCATTCTTTAATCCCCTATATCAATGTCTTGATTTGAAGGAAGATGTGGTTGCCGCCATTTCTCAGAAAAATCCTTTGTTCCAGGTGCCAAAAACCTATGCTACGCTAATGCTAATGTACCGCATCATCTCCTCCGAGTGCAACATCTTTTGTCCCATACGTAACACCACATTCCTCCCATCTGCTTGCTTATATGGAACTTAAGAGTGCAACATCTTTTGCCACATACCCAACGCCACATTCCTCCCATCTGCTTACATGGAACCAGGGTCCGTCTTATGGAAGATAATAATATGCATGCATCTGGATGTGCTTCTTCTGGAATGCATCTGTCGGAAAGTACAAGTGCAATTGTTATCCTATATCATGTTCCTGCCAGGAAGAAAGTAAATATTTGCAATCCTATATAACGTCGGTTGCTCGCATATCTGAATTCCCTCAAGTCCCACTGCCCTAGTTTTGTCTGTATCAATACATCCGCTGCTAGCTACAATTACTTTTTAGCCATCAACTATGAGATGTTGGCTGTATGTGAATGAAGTACACTATCTACGATTTCAGGATAATTTTTCTTACAACTTATATATAGAACACAATCAACATCAAATGCATAAATGCAAAGCAGAACAAAGCACTACATGCCAACTTCAGAATTTTTTCAGTACCAGGATAATCAATATGTTCCATTGATGACATTCTTCCAGGAAACTATTAGTCAACAAGAAGTGACGAAAAAGAAATACAATAGCAGTCTAAAATGATCAATTAGAATTACTCTTCTAAGAAAATGTCTATGCCTTGGAGCATCCTATCTCTCTTTGAGTTCCTGCTCAAATTGAACAAGTTTTTCACGAATAGGCTTCAAAAACAGCTTCAAGTCTTGTCGGACCCGCACCTTGTCTTGCTGTAAAAGGTCCTTGTCATCACTAAGTCGGACATCCATCTGCAAAGTTCACAAGGCTTCTCGTTAGCTTTATTTACACAATTCAAAATACATGTAAGCACAAAAGTACCACTTCTATGCATGATTAAATTCAGTTATTTTACTATGTCATTGTACAAAACCAGTAATTCATCAAAATGTTATACAACCTCGCACTAGTGACCGATTTTGTTTATCAGTATGCAGAATAAAACTTATTTTACTATTTATCAGAGCACAAAGATCTTACAAGCTATGTTTAAACGACATGACAGATTCTGGAAATCAACAAGATCAGAGGATCTTAATATAATTGCCCATTACACCCAAACAAAGTGCTCAGGTGTAAACCTGTACAGGGATCTCCAATCATTAAATCCTGGATTTGGTTCATAAGCCAAAACACTATTAAACATACATGGAACCTCACCTGCAGGTCATCGAGTTCACCAAATGAGAACTCTGGGATATCAATGTGGCACTTGATCACCTTCCTCTCTTCCTTGATTATCCATTCGCCTGTGCCCATTTACAAATCATTTCGATTAGTAAATGTGGATTCTAGAAATAAAAGACCATTATGCTTTGCAGCAATTTACCTTTAATTTTGATAGTCAACTCAAACGTATAATTAGCACGCTTCTTATTCCTCACAGTCACCAAGAACGCCTGCTCAATCAAAAAGCGGTCACCAAGAAATGGTGTTTGGTGGCAATTGCAGTTGAAAACAAATAATGGAACATTCAGAGAGGTTTCTGCCGCCAAGTTCCTCAAGATATGCGAATACATATGCAACCATTCCAATTTATTTTCCCTGTTTGATACTTTCTAATTCATGCTGGTTCTCTTGCCGGCTCACACAATTTCCTTCAGGTGAGATTCTAAATTTTAGATTTTAATCTCTCAGCATTACCATACTTGTCGTGTGCTTGTGGAAGACGAAAATGAAATATATTGAAAATGGATATTGGTTACCAACAAGAAGAAAAAGTGCAATTGCAGTGTATAAAGAATAATGTAATGTTCCAAGGTTCTTAACAAAAAAGGTTCATATGAACTCACATCTCCCGAACATTTTGCTTCGGTTACTTCTGCTCTGCCACCAGGGAACTCTAAAGAGCCCACAGACACAAGAAGCTCCTGCAGAAAACAAAATATGAAATAAGTCGAGTGCATCAGTGAGATTGAGATACATAGGAATAGCGGGTCCACATCAGTCCGCTACGTGGCATGCAATGTCCCTGTATAATACCGTCCAAAAAAAGTGAACTTTGGGAAAAAGAATTAAAAAGGGAGGTGGGAGAGTAACCAGATAAAAGATTTACCCAAAGTAAAATTACCATTACATAAAAGAAAAACACTAGCTTACTGGTCAGAGGAGGCACGGACCTTAATCCTCTGAGTTGCCCAACTATTAAGGTTTTTCTCCTCCCAAGTTCCGGCCTGGTAAAATAGAATGACGCAGCAAGTGACGTGCAACATAACCGCAGAAAGGTCAGTCCAAGCTTAGAAAAAGAAAATGTACTTCGGGCAAAACAAGGTGAGCAATACCGAGGTACATTGCATAGGTTTTATGGAAAAGACAAAGGGGTCAACGAAAGGAGCTACATTGGGTATAGTATACAAGGGAAGAGGCAGCTTGTTGTGGAAGAAGAAGAAAAAAATACGCACTGACAATAAGTATATAGTTCAGTTAGTAGTTAGAGAGATAAAGAGAAATGACATGGAGTTTATGAAATATGGAAAAGCTGGGTGATTGAAATGAAGATAATCTTGAACATAAAAGGTTAAATATACTAAGATAGACCAGGCTACAAGCACGAAAATGAAATTTGTACAAAATGAAAAGAATCTACATTTGGAAAGTTAGAATCTTTGAGATCAAATGTGGAAGCATTTTTTAACATAAAGAAAAAAAGTGTCGTGCTCAATGTTGTTTGTGTTGTTGGTATTTAAGTTCTGAAACGAATCAACAATGTAAAAGAAAAGGAAAAGAAAAAGTAGCCCACTCGAATTAGCAGTTACAGAAAATAAAGGAAAGAATTGAAGGAAAGACAGAAAGTACCATATTCAAGACACATTGCTGATTGAAGAGAGACGAAAAACAAGCAACAAATTGAAGTTCTGAAATGAATCAACAATGTAAAAGAAAAAGTAGCCCGCTCGAATTAGCAGTTACAGAAAATAAAGGAAAGAATTGAAGGAAAGACAGAAAGTACCATATTCAAGACACATTGTTGATTGAAGAGAGAGGAAAAACAAACAACAAATTGAAGTTTTAGCAGAAGATAGAAAAAGGGAAAGAAAAGATATAGAAGATACCCCATTCCAAACAGAACCGAGAGTAGGGGGTTGAGAGGAAGGGAGACGCTGAGGAGAGAGTTTCTTGGGAGGAGGAAGTGGGACTGCATCTGCCGTAGTTTCCCTCACCCAGTACGTATAGGAGGATGCTGTTGTCGCCGACGACGCTGCTGCCTTATCCTTTTCTCCTCTTTCATTCTCCATGGAATTCTTTGAAATCAATCTTACGCCCACTCCAAATAATTTCTCTCTCCTCTTCCCTAGAATTGAACTTGAGACTTGACTGACTAAGCTTCGCACAATAGGAAAGAAGACGCGTTAGAAGTTGTTCCGGAATCTTCTTTTGCATTTTCTTTTTTCTATTATTTAACTACTACATATTTACCAACAAAAACTATTTCTGTTTATAGGACTCTCCCTCTCCCTCTCCCGCCTAACATTACATCGCTCTTTTCACTGTAAAGTTTGAGAGAGTCGCGGAAAATGTCAGCGCTCAATAATGCTTAAATTGTTTCCTTGCCAACCAATCTTAAGTGGCCTGAGATCCCAAAATTTTCACGTTACGTTTTACAAACTATATGATGAGACATGCAAGGACAACTGGTAGTGGATGGAATGGAACTGCCAAGACCTACATGAACTCCTCACTAATTGCCTGCCGTCCTACAGTTTTAATTGAGGTTCACTCTGCCTTACGAGATGGCTTAGCTTCCTCTCCTCTCCTCATCCCCCAAGTAAAACATTTTCAAGGAATTTCTCAAATACGGACCATGTAGTACTAGACTGTACTACAACCACTATACTTATCCGGCTTTCCTGTCATGCGAACCAACTGGGGCAGTTCAAGTTGATGGGGCAAACGGCAACTCCAGCCTGGTCCCCCAAACTTTTGAGGTTGTGGCCATGTACTGGCTTCCCTTCTTGTGTCGATTTTCTTTCCCAGGGACTAGACGACTTATCTGTTAATACCTCAATTGGCTACGTTGGTTAATATGTACAGTACAAAGATGAAAGTTATACCTATGTCAGAAAAGTGTGATTATCTTAGAACCAAAGGTGGCATACATTTCCCTTACCCCGGAAGAAAAACAAAAAAACAAAAAAAAGGTGTCATCAGATGAACCACTAGAAAATTACTTTAACAGTTGCACCAAATTGGAAATTGGTAACTGGCTCAATCTTAAATTTACTGCATTCTTGTTCCTAATTTTCTCTGCACGAGTCGTTTCGTATATGACTCTACATCCTGGATTGCTACCTCTGAAGAAGGTTAAGAAATGTTGTCCAAACAACTGCAGCAGTTTAAGAAAATTTTACAGCATCCGCTCAGACATGTTGAGTTTTGGCCCCATTAACGTCTACAGCAATGACCTCTACCTATCTTCAATTAATCTTAGGCTTGGGTCTTCTTGGCTTTAGGCTGATATAAAGAATAACCAACACAATTAAGAAAGCAGGAATAGTTGTCATATCAAACACCACATGCACTTTCTGCTCCCTTATGCAGTGAATTGGGTGGAAAAGGTCTAGGGTTGCATTTACTTGATCAGCAAACCTGCAAAATAAATAAGATAGTTGCATTTACTTGGAAGTAGCGTTAATTATTAGCACCAGCTTTGACAATTTCCCCTGGCTCACAACAAAATCAAACCATACCATCTGATATATTTTCTTATATTTTTCTTGCGTGAGAGAAACTTATGCTTAGTCAAAGGAATCAAATTCTATTTTTAATTTTCATGCAAACTAAAAATCAAAGCACTTCAATCTATAAAAGATCACCATCTCCCAGATCTTCTATCTAAAGAGTCAACAAATTGTCGTAAAGACCTCAAGGTAGATCTAGTCAGAAATGGTAGGTCAATAGGCAGCACAAGCAATGGTCCGACACAAACAATAGACAATTGTAACGAGTAACTAACGCTTTAGATGCATCTTCTAAGGTGTAAAGTAGCCTCATGGCATCAACATATCGCAGTTCTCCGGTTATGGTTGAAATCTACATAGACAACATATAAACAAGATTAGAAACAGCATAGTTTGAAATTTGTAAATAAACAATTATGCGTAAATAAACAATCATGCTCACTCTTCTCCATAGGCTGACAACATAGTTGTACTTGTTGATAAGTTCTCGCTCCTGAGTCTGAAAGAGTTTAAAGGTCTTTTCAGCTAGTTCTCGTTAAGTCTCTCAAAGTCATAAAATGTAGAGGAAGCTTCAAATAAGAAAAATCAACTCAGAAAATAATTAAACAATTTAGCCAGATGATGTGACTGTCCTAGCACATCTGGCTTGTGATAAAAAACACTACAAGCGGATGACAAAGTTGCAGTTGATTGTGAGCCCCAAAAGCACCCCAACTTTCAACCACCCACAAACAAACTTTCAAAGATATGAATGGTAACCTAAACATTGTACAATCTTGGAAACATCGACTCTCAAGGTAAATTGCCTGAAGAATAAGAATTTGCAACAGTTTGAAAATGGTTGAGAATCTGATAGCATTTTGAAGAATGTAATACACAGTATCTAGTTGATCAATTGGGAAGAATCTCTAAAAAGTAAGGATACATGTATGCTCCAGGACTAAACGATGAATTGCCGAATTGACTAGTTGTATGGACTCTTCAAGTGTTGTGATGATATAGCTCCGAGCAATTGTATCAGACTGAAATTGAGATATCTGCCAACCTTGAGATATGGCAGAAAAGAAACTACCTCCAACTGACCAAACCCAATCCTGAACAATGGAAAGCAAAATGGAATATCACTAGGTACGAAGTTGTCTAATGTGAATCCATCAGAAATGCAGAACTTAAAATAATATGTTCAGCCAGCATATTCAGGATAAATAACAGTATGCAACCATGGCTGTGGACAATCAATTGCCTCATGTCAAGCAAACCAAGTTAATTTATTCAGTTTATTCCACCATCCTACACGGGATGACTTACAAATCTACCATATTAGCTAGAATTTCTTTAAAATTTTATTGATTTTCATTTTGCTTCAAGGCGCCAATCATTATTTTTGAATATTAGAGCGAGTCACCTCTAACTAGTCATACCTCAATAGCAGTTTCATGGGCATGACTGTAGACAAGATGAAGGGGAAGTAAACCAGCAAGATGTTCAGAAACTGCAGACAATGCAGCTTTGATGGGTCTCCTGGTCAAGGGGGTAAAAGTGATCAGAAGAATACACGTGTTAGACTGCATAGTTTACCGGAAATTCATCACAATAACGATTGATCGTGCATAAAAACTGAGACATCCAGTCCTGTTTACTACTGTTCTTTTCCTAGGGGTCTTTTCATGAACTTCCTTCAATTTCATTACGTAAGCAACTACAAGACTTGCTAAGAAAAATGACAAGGAAGAGTTCTACAAGGAAAAATAAAAGAAAAAATATAGTGAATCAAAAGCAGAAGATAAACACCAAGCATGAGATGCAAGGAAATCTTAATAGGAGTGCAAGAGGGAAATAAAAAAATCCATAGAGCTCAGCAAAAAAGAAAAGAAATTGCAAAACAAGCAATCTGTGCACTCTAAGTATGCATCTTCTGCAATTCCAGTGATTTCTCTTGAAACACATAAATGAGTGCGAATAACCAACCAAAAGCTCAGCATGAAATGATCATACTACCTCAAATCACAGAGAAGTGACTGCCCATTACATTGCAGATGACTTTCCCATGACGATGGCTCTGACTGAACAACAATAATCATATCAGAAAGTGCTTTTGCTTGATAATGCCTGTCAACTACTAATGGCTCCCCATGAATGAACCAAAATATAGGAACTTCAAGCGTAGATCTACCGTGAGCATGTACTCCTGCATTCACAGAAAGGGAGAAATAACCTTCAAGTAACTTTGCTTGTGACACAGTGGTAGTAGTTAGGTAGAGATTTTAGGTTAATCTCGGAACAAAGGGAAAAAACAAAAGAATGTACGAAGTTCAGATCATGGAAAATTAGTGCACCATTGCAAGGGGCAATACCATGGATTGGAAGAGTTTTAAATTCACAATAGAAGCATTCCATATTCCAAAATCAAGACAGCTATAATTTCTAAGAGAACATTCTTCAAAGTACAATGTCCCCCATGTAGCTTGACATAAACTTTTTTTTGGAAAATAAAAAAAAACTTGTTACTATCATATAAATTGAATTAGTCATAATACTTTAAAGAAGAAAATCAATGTAGTGATTATATGACCTTTGAGATGACCATGGTCGTTCAGCCTCTGCAACTGATATTGAAGAATAGCAGAATCAAGATAGGATCGCACAGTTTTCCTGTAAGTTCCATTAACAAGCAATAGTGGGACGGCTGCTGCTCGACGTGCCACAGAAAATCCCATAGCTAAAGCAGGATCCTCTGAAAGCGGTAATCTGCATACAGCTTGGAAGTTAAATAAGAATTATAGGAAAGAGATGCCTTTCACAATCACCATATGGACATGTCAAACATGACCGATTGATTAATGTAAATATAAGAACCTTAAAGTAACAGGGAGAAACCAAACAGTATCACCACCAAAATCAAGAGAAACAGTAACTCATCCTAAGCACTTAACAGCACTTTGATAGCATAAATAAACAGTAAAAGGCACATACTTTTCCACACTAAACATTGCTTTTTGTGAAGGCAACAATAAGGACGAAAGCCCATCCTTGAGAGCCTTGAGATCCAATGGTAACTGCTTAACGCTCGAAACTTTCTGCATTAAATATTAAAAGTAAAAAATACATTCCGTTTCCTGTCAAGTTTCTTCATCAGGATGAAGGAAATCACAAAACCTCATGTGTTATGAAGAAGAGCTGAAAAGATATCTTTTCATAATAGTGGAATGCTCCATCAGCAATTGATGGCGATACTATGTGCCTCATTGACCCCCAAAGTGTTGCACCTAAATGTGCAAGAAAGCTATCCCGTGCAACTGTGTAGTTCTGAAAACCCTGATAAGAGAAAGGCAAATTTTAAAAGTTCACACATGCTTATCTTGCTGGATTCAGCAGAGTTGGAACCATTATGTAACTGAAATTAACAGGTAAATGATTAAAAAAAAAAAGAAGCTTCAGAAGATACTATATGAAGCGATTGTTTGTGGTCCAAGGTATGATAAGCAAAATAATATTGACTCACTTCAGGAAGAAAAAAAGTGATAGAAAGAACAAAAAGATAAATAAAAGGAATGGGAAAAAATGAAATTGAACAACAGACAGAAAAAAAAAGAGAAGGGTAACAAAACAGCTTTAACACTTGAAAGGTAATAGAACTACTATACTTTTCACTTTACAAACTTATGAACCACTCAAGATTAGGCTACTGAGTATTGGACTAATGTGAGCATCAACACGTTTTGTAGTTGGACTCAAAGAGTTATGTTGTACTATTAAGTTTTTTCAAAAGAATCAACACAAAAAATGTTTGTTTCATATTGATAGAAGCATGATTTCATTTATCCAGAAGAGTTAAGGACTTATTCAAAGACAACGTTCCAGGTAATTTGGATTAAACCTTTAGGAGTAGGGTTTGTCAATGAAACTGCTGTTTTCAAAACGGTTTCTCTTGAAGAACTTCTGGTCTAGGTCATTCAGTACCCATTCCCGTTAGCAAGTAAACAAGCCAAAAGCAAGTTAATAATAAGATAAACTTGTAGAAAGGTAAATGGCATACCTCTTGAGTATCACTGAATAGATTCCAATTCTCCATTCTTTTAAGTGCATCTATGGCCTTTGCCTTATGGCTCTCATCATATTC
>JAOSBK010000007.1:33072892-33087549 GCA_027568895.1 Erythroxylum shatona
TGGTTATTATTTATATGTAAAATATTTAAAATTTATTGTTATTTCAAATTAATTGTCATTATTATTTATTATTAAGACTTTTGAAAGCATGGTTGATGTAAACAGTAAATTAGTAAAGTATACAGTACAGCTGTATAATATATCAATTTGGACTATTTTGTAATTTTTAAAAATTTTAGGGACTATTTTATAAATTTAAAAAATATCTCGAAACGATACCCGGTACCTACCGGTACCGGTACAGTTCCGTTCTAGAGCTCAATTCAGTACCGAACCCGGTACGATATTCATAACATTGACTTCAAAAGCAAATTACTTTTTCCTTTTTTGAGAAATTGAAATTGCATGCTAGTAATAGTAACTAACTTTTTATTTCAATATATTTTAATAGTAGGCAATGGAATGAAAATATTTCCTTAAAAAGGAAAACGATTTGTCTCCGAGCCTCTCTCTCGTCATTGTTTGTTTAAAGAGTCTTGCCCAAACCCCAACCCCATCCCAAATTGCTCTACTCTGACTCTCCTTTTTCTTTACGAGTTCTCTGGTTCTTTGTCTCCATTATATCTGTCTGCCCTGTACGTAAAAGTAGATGTATTTTGGGGAGCGTAGTGCCACTGTTTCCTTCCCTTTTCCCTCTCAATTTAACTGATACAAAAATAAAATAAAATTGGAGACGTGGCGATTGAGAATGGGAACTTCTCCGCACGACCTCAGTCGAACTGTTCCAACTGGTAAATTTCTGTTTTCCTTCACTAATTCTTCGTTTGTTCGTTCATTCAAAGGCGCCTTTATGTGTTTTAATTCGTCGGATGCTTGCACATTTTTATTATATTTGCCAGAGTGAAACCCTAATTGTCTTTCTCCCTATATTCTTTGCGCATGGTTCTTTTTTCTTTTTAAATAATTTTCGATGAACCTTTTCTTTTGGTTCCACTCCCTTCTATTTCCTTCCTTTTCCATTTTTAGGCATTTCAAGCGAGTTTAGTTGTCTCCACAACCTTGCGTCGTCTAGGTTTATACAATGTCGATTGTTAGGTTTTATTGGATTAAATTATATTCAATTTTCTTCGTCTTTCTTCTACTGTTTATCGTTATTTGCAAAATTTGCAGTTTTTTTCCACCTACTTTTGTTCATGCTGTCATTCTTCGCCGACAATTTCTTTTGCTTCCAGAATGTGTTTTTATTTTTGGATTTTTCCACATCTTTTAAACACACTTCAAGGAAATACAATACAATGCTTTTCGGTGTTTTTTTCCCCAACGCTTTGGTGTCATGTGATTGCGCTTGCTGAGTTACTTAACGCTTTGATTCTGATGCAGGGGAGACACCTCTAAGGCGAGACAGTTCTATGGAGAAGGTACTTATTTGTGCACTCCTTTTAGCCCCTCTGTTTTTACTTTTCCAATTTTATTATGCATCCCATTGGTACTTTATTTTGCAATCTATTATCAGCCACTTTCGCCCGATGATGAAAGGTTTGTTTCGGCAAATCCTTCTATAGACGCAACGATCATAGGGCATGCAAGGAATGCTAGAGAACCATCTTATGGTACGAATTTGGCTGGAGATATTAGCATTGTTCCACCACCACCACCACCAAATACTTACATTTCAAATGTGCAAGAGGCAATACATGGAGGTGAGTAACTTCATTTGTTGCTTGCAATTCATCAACATTGGTGCAAAACTTCAAAAGTGAAATCTTATTTTCAGGCCGAATTGTGTTTGCTTGTTGATAAAAAAGAGGATCTTGTGCATTTTGTTTCAGCTTCAGGTTATGGCCATGATGGTTATTCTCAGTATATTAATGCTGCTGATGGCTTGCATGTATCACCGGTGAGGATAGATGATATGTAACTCATTGGAACGTGGAAATTGATTTTTACCCTTTAACTTACTATTTTCTACCTAATGGTTTTGATTCTAATCAGGTCCTATGCAATGATAGTCCATCCTTGTTGTTACCTTCTGGTTATGCCTTCAGTCCTGAGATGGCTTATGGGCAATATTCTCCAGTTGCTACACCACTTCCTTCTATATATCTAGATGGCCAATTGTACTCTCCACAGCAGTTTTCATTTTCACCTTCCTTCTACCCACAGCCTGCTCCTCCACATGTGCCTTCATCAGTTTCTCTTGCACCATCTGATCTCCTGACCTTGGATAGTAGTGACAACTTGCTTCTTGGGCCCGGATCAGGTTATTTGGTACATTTTGGACCATTTGGTGGCGGGAATATGTCTGGTGCAGAAGGCTCTGGTTCTTTGACATCTCCACCTGCTTATCCACAGACAATGGGTATATTTGGGTCATCTGAACATCAAATTGGGCAGGTAGGTTTTGTCTATTTCAAATTGAATTAAGTGGTTTCTGGCAGGGAATTTGGGTTTAAACATATAGTTCCATTTTGATATTGTGATTGGGTTATTCCTTTTAAAAAAAAAAAACCTCAGCTGCTCTTTTGGTTCTTCTTAATGTGATCTTTAATTTTGTTGTAAGCTATTTCATTCCAATAATAATAGACATTTTTTTAATTGCATATTATTCATGTATATTCATCTGCTGAATTTATTCTATTTTTATGTAATTTTCATATTTAATCACTGACCAAGCTTCTGATACACCCCAAAAGAACTCTTGTAACTTGACAACTTAATGGCACCAATTTTTTGTAAACATGCATCATAACAATTTCAAGATGTACTTTTATCATATATCTTGCATTGAGCTAGTTTACTGTATAGTGTAGAACAGGTCACTAGAAAAGTTGCCTGGTTCTTAGCCTTTTCTAATGTTGACTTGTGGCTATTTCCAAGTTCATTAGTAACAATCTCTTTAACCTTTGTTTCTTGGACACCATTTGGAACTGCAGTTATCTCAACACAGACCACTGCCTGGATGTGGAATTATGTCACCATCTTCTGTTGGACACTACCCTCATGGTGGTTCTTATCAGAGCTCCCATTTTAGTGGTGGATCCATGTCTTATTCAGGGGGAAATGAGAGGTTCCGACTTTCTCTTGACAAGAGTAGAAGAAGAGAGAGGGAGCAAGATTCCATTTACATTTCAAATGATTCACTTGGTTTTGACCGCAATAGAGGGCCAAGGGCTTTTAAACTTAAGGGTAAAAGCACCACTGAACAAGGTTCTTCCTCTGGTAACAATGAAGATAATTTATCTAGTTTTCGACATCAGTTTGATTTAGTTAATCGGCCAGACTTTGTCACCAACTACAAAAATGCTAAGTTCTTTGTGATGAAGTCTTTTAGTGAAGATAATGTTCATAAAAGCATTAAGTACAGTGTTTGGGCCAGCACACCTCATGGGAACAAAAAATTGGATGCAGCTTATCATGAAGCAAAAAAGCTGGAAAGCGACTGTCCGATCTTCCTATTTTTCTCGGTATGGTACTCTTTATTTATAAACATTTGCCAATGACTTTATGGTTAAGCCATGGTGGCTAACTGGCGATCTTCATTAACAAATATAAGACTCAATAATCTTCTTAATCTTACTTCTGCATTTACAAGTCTAAATATGGTGTTAAAGTTAGTGAAAGAGCAAAGGTTTACAATGTAAACAAAAAGATTGTTTCTGGTAGTAGAAATCACTTAAAGACTTAAAGATGCAATTCACATAGATTTTTGTATAATTGCAGTCTAAGCTACCATGTTTATCCTGGTTCCTAACCATTTGTAATTGCAATCTTAATAGCCTGTAACTTATGAGTCACCTCAACTGAATCATTGGTGTGTACCCCTTTGATTGCATGCACAATAATTGGTCTTACTCCATTTAGGTTTTCAATCATTGCATAATGTAGCTGATCAATGGGATTTTGGTATTTGTGCAGGTCAATGCGAGTGGACAGTTCTGTGGAGTTGCTAAAATGGTTGGTTCTGTAGATTTTGAGAAAGATGCTGACTATTGGCAGCAGGATAGGTGGAGTGGTCAGTTCCCAGTGCAATGGCATATTGTAAAAGATGTTCCTAACGGTCGTTTCAGACACATACTACTGGAGAATAATGATAATAAACCTGTTACACACAGTCGAGATTCTCAAGAGGTAGAGAAATTCTTGAATTTTTTCATTTTAATCTGTTACTGTTGTCATGTTAATCATATATTGTGCTGGATGCTGCTTTATTCTAGGTGTCCTTGTATTAGTCATCATCACACCCAGTCCAAAATCCTGCAACAAAGCGGGGTCTGGGGAGGTCTGATAGTACGCAGCTTTATCCCTACATAGTAGAGAGGCTGTTTTCAGTACTAAGTGTCCTTGTACTGTTTTATGTAAATGACATTTCTGTACACCATTCCCAGATTGATGAATATATTCCTTAGTGGTAGCTTATATTCAACATTTTCTGTCGTTACATTGAACTTTTGGTTCTTTCTTTGAGGTTAATGTTGCCTGATTTCATTTTTTTCCTGTTTTTGTAACACAATCAGGTGAAACTAGAGCAAGGTATTGAGATGTTGACGATATTTATGGATCATGAATCACATACATCTATTCTAGATGATTTTGATTTCTACAATCAGCGGGAGAGAGCTCTGAGAGAAAGGAAGTCAAAGCAGCATGCTAGTTTGGGAAATGACCCAGCTTTGCTCACGGACGAGTCTATAAATCCAATATCTGATAGTTTTGTTCAAAAGGCCCGGTTTGGTGGAGGTGATAGTAACAAATCAGAAAACCAAGCAACTGCAGTCTCTAGAAGTGATTTGATTGCCTCACCTCCTATTAAATTGACAAGTGCTTCCCAGCTTTCAAATGTGGAGTCATTTAACGATGGGTTTTTTCGTGCTTTGAAGTTAGAGGATAGTAATAACAATGTGATGCAGGCAACTGAATTGGGTGGTGGGCATCAGGACTAGCGATGCTGATAAAATAAATACACAAGACCAGGAGGCAGAGTTAGTGATTGCAGATGTTTTTCAGATGCTTACTATGACATGACTTACTCCTTTTAAAGATTCTTTACCGGCTGACAAGGGTTGAGATGGTCTAACTGAAGTCTAACAAGTTGGTTGTTTCTGTTGTGTCGTCAAATTTTCATGGAAGTGAGGCGGTGGTTGGACATGATGGGAGAAGGGAGAAAGGACTTTTTAAAACCAAAGTCGCTTCTTTTGAAAATCACCGCGAATCAGTGGTTGGATAAGGTGATAGCATTAAACCGTGCATCACATATTTATTTTGGTTAGGAGCTTGGAAGACTGGAAGTTATTGTCTTGAAGAAGAAACTGCTGCGTACGCATTCGCGGAGAAGTTTGGCTTTTGAAGGAGTTTGGTTGGTATATGCAATTTGCTTCATGCCTAACTGGTTTGTAATCTTAGCATTTCTTGGTTCTTAATGCTTGGGTTTTTGTAACACTATGTTGAAGGGAGCAGGGAGTTGTAAAATTGGGAGGCAAAATAAGTAGATGAAAGAGAAAGAATAGCGGAGGAAGGAAAAAGGAGGGGAAGCAAAAACAATAAATAGCTTCTTAATATGAATGGAATAGTTGCTAGTCCCGAAAGGGAGTTGCGTGATTGATTTGTAGGCAACAAAGAAATTGAATTCATTTCGCATTTTGGAATTTCAACATGCCTTTCTATGTTGTTTATAGCCGACGATAGAATATAGGAATCTATATAAAGGTAGTATGGTAGCATCGGTTCGGTGTATAAATGGTGATGGTCATGTTATCATTAATATTATGGAGTAATGTAAACGTAGTTGATTAGTAGTAATTTGTCTGACGTAAGAATGCTTCCCAATATGAAAGGAGGAAGTAGGAAAATAGGATGAAGCAATCGTCCTAAGAATGATAGCTAAAGCCATTGCTTCATGCGGTTACCATTTCTCTAGATATCCTTCTAGGGCTATGTATATGTTAAAAATGGATTTGGAGAGCGTTGGCATTGGGTATGGCATCTGTTGCAACAAATGCCCCATTCTTGCTTATAAATGCGTACATGAATTGGGGCTGCCCGCCCACCCGCCCGCAAGAATAAAATTAACCCTTGAAGAGCATGCAATCTAAAGCCAATACTAAAAGGAAAAGAACGCAAAGGACGTCTTGTCTCATTCAATCATCTTATGGTTACCTAACCTAGTTCAGCTTAGCTTCTCAGAAGTGTCAATCAATAAGATCTTTTCTGCATGAAATGGCCCATTCTCGCTGTGCAGAATCCTACCATCCCATTTCATTCTGTCTGCGATGTCTTTCACTTTCACAATTATATCTACATGGTCTCTGATGATAAGGGCTCCTTCCGGTCTAAGCATGCGATACATCTCAAGCATTATATCAAGAATGTCGCACCTGTTTCATCAACAACTACTCTTTTTAGGTACAGGTGGACATGAACAACTTCCAGTGCCAAGCCTAAATGTACTCTAAAATTGCTGAACTAACCAAACTGATAATAACTTACATACTTGTCCATATACATGCCGAATACGCCGTTGGCATGTATCAAGTCATACGTACGAGGATATGTTGCAAAGCCTTCACACCTGCACATAATTGTTTTTGTTATATGCATATATCTATAGTACAGCAAAATCAAATTCAGGGAAAGCCATTACTTGCTCTGCACCTAACGTAATGGCTATACAATTACAATCCATGCACATGCAGTTTAGAAGTCTACAAAAGGTACAAAGAAACTGAAGAAAAGAGCTAACTTTCATTCTTACCAATCCATGTAAGTTCCAATAAGTCCGCGCTCGTACACAATGCTAAGATTATTCTTGTTTGCATCGAAAGGTACCACATTCATCACCCAACTAGGATACTTAATCAATGCTGCGGCAAAACCACCTATTCCAGCATTCATGTCCATTATATTTCTATATCTACCATCAGATAGAGACTTTAGTATGATTTCGTAGTATTTTACTCTCCTTTGCCACAACCTATTGTCATCATCGAAGGACATGGCTGAAATTCCTTCACCAATAAGACTATGCGGAGGAGTATTCAACCTTTTGGGCCATTTTTCAAGAGCACCTCCAGAAACATCACTCGTGTCTTTCACACTTGGGAGAGGTGTAATGCATGGCTCCATCTTTCTATACCTGTTGAAGAAAAGGTGGCACTCCTGTCAGTCACAAGCCAACAGGATGAGATGACCATGTTTTCCTTGAAGGCAGGAATCCTTAGAAACTAATGATCAATCAGGACCAATTTCTACAGAATGAACTTACCATCCAGCGTCAGGATCACCTTCGACACAAAAACGGGGAGACCTCCAGATCCTTAACTTGTTTAAGCAGTGAATATGATTGGTTGGTTTTCTCCATACAGCTACAGCTCCCCTCTCTGCAATTTTCTTCCAGCAAAGCCTCTTTGCGAGATCTTCCAACCTCGATTGCTCTTCTTCCAACTCATGAGGTGGCCTTTCCCAACCTTTGTAATTAGTCTTCCAACTTATAGGTGGCCCAGACAATAACCAGTAGCCACCAGGGCGCAGCACTCTGTCAATCTCTATGAGATAAAGCCCATCTTACCATTTGTCATTTGCAAAAGAGTGGAAAAGAAGGAGAAACGAGTCAGAAATTGGTGAATTGGATAAAGAAGATGAATATACCAAGTAAAAGCAAAGGAATTACGTATTCTCAATATCCTTTTCAGAGTCTTAAGAGCCTTTTCTCTCAACGAATGCCAATGAGCTCATTAATTAAGTGAATGTTTTCCTAATAAAATGTACCATAATCAGTCCATGGCACCAGGCATCTGGAACAGTGAGCCAAATCAAATGACCTTGATGGGAATGGCAGTCGATGGACGCTAAGAATACCAAGCATAGCCGGTAGTCCTCTTTCCAGGGCAAATTGAACTTGGGCTTCATGTATATCCCTTGGTGCAACTGACATCGTCAAGATGTTATAGTCCATGAGATGTGCCCCAAAGCTTGCAACCTGAGGAGAAAGTAAGCTAATGGATGATCTTCTGCTTCACATTTCTTATGTAAGAAGCGAGAACACGGTTTCGGTGATCTGAGCATAATTATACACTTTGACATTGATGACTGACACAAAAGTTAATGTTTGAAGAAATAAACAATCACAGCAGCCATAAATTGTTTTCTCCTTGAGAAGAACAACGCATAAGGAACCGCTTTATAAGCTCCAAGTTCGATACAAAACTTTCTCGGACTATGGTCTATGATCAAAGGCATCAAAAGTAATCTCTATTGATAAGGAGGTTGCACCTTAAGACATCAAAACAAATCTTCCTACGCATGGCATTGTGTACCATATTTCAGTCGCAGTAGTATTTTTGAGAAAATCTAGCTTACTTCCTTGAAGATTTAAGACAAACTAAGGTCACATTGTTCTATAGTGAATGCGGCTAAAATTGATATTGTTCTTGCTACAGTCTTAACATGAATATGGATTATCCTTTAGACAGTTTTCTTTGTTTAGCAAGCATATTCCATGCATCTTAATTGGAGGTATAGGACTAGTCAGAAGCAAAAGTTGTAGTTGTGGTCACTAGACTCACCACCATCTAATCTATCTAATCTCAGCCTTCACACTCTAGGTGAATCGTTAAGCATTCAAGAGAGCTGAATAAAAGCATATAAATCCCATTTGGTACCAATCTGACCTTAATTAAATTTGCGTAGAGCAAACAAAGAGTATCCAAATACCGGGAAAAAAAACAGATTTTGAGATGTAGCAACTAAAACATATAGTCAGATACATTGGTTTGCAGTTAGAGAGAAAACAATTATGTAAAAGCACAAACATAAGCAAGTTTTAGTAATGATTACCCCGCATCCAACATCAAGAGCAGTCCTTATGTTCCCAGATTTCAGAGGCAAAATACGTCTAATCTCATCGACATAACTCTTCACTCCTTTAGGAAACGAAGTTCCTCCACCGGGAAAGACTAGGCGGTCACCTTCCAATCTAACCCAATTTTGTGATTTCTTGTACACGGTCAACTGCTTGGAAGGCACATTCTTGTACCAAGCATAGTCCCTGCTCTTCGGCCACCGAAAAGGTGTTTTGTACCCAAGAGGCCTAGGGACCAAACACTTGGGCTTTTCATGGAGTTCAGGGCAATGCCTCTCCCTGCGAAACTTTCTTTGGTTCGTGTAAAGCTTCTCTCTTGAGAGGTCATGACAAGGGCAATAGTTGGTGAAGTTTGAAGGGCAAAAGCTGAGAAAAGGAAGCTGGTTGCGGGGTTCTTCAGGGAGAGAGAGAGTGTGGTGTGGTTCAAAGTCAAGATGAGGTAATACCGACAAGTTTGGTTCTGTACAGTTGAGTGAGTGGAGCAGAGGGATAGATGAAGAAGAGGCAGAGGTAGAGTAGGAAGAAGTGATGTAGAGGCCAAGAAAGTAGAAGACAGAACAGAGGATAACGGTGAGCAGAAGCTTTAGTAGGGGAATCTTGAGACACAGCTTCTGGTTCTGGTTGTGGTTAGCCATTTCATTTGGTGTGGTGTCTGTGGACGAGTGGTCTAAAGTTTATACTTTGGCACACAGTAACTATTTATAGGTCAGTCAGTCAGTCAGTCGGTCGGTCATCCTTAAATCAGCTTTTTAGATTTTACATCCGTTTGCTTTCCAACCTCATCGCTGTCAGAAAAGATCAAAAACTATCCCCTTTCTCTCGGGATCGGATGTAATCTTATTTATGGGTTTCCTTTCCTTTACGTAAATTTGAGAATCGGCGTATAAGATTGTTATTTGATGTTTGGTATCTAATATTAAGTGTTTACGTGTAAAATAAATTATGAAGATATAATTTAAAAAATATATAAATATTATATATTTTGTTGAATATTTTTATAAGAATTTAGATTTTAGATATTAAATTTTAGAAAAATTAATTTTATCTCTAATAAAAAATAGAAAACATATAATAATAATAATAATAATAATAACAACAACAATAACAATAATAATATATATCATAATTTAACCTAGTTTTTAAATTAGAAATTAATTAAATAAATCTAATTATAAACTAATAATTTATTATAATTACCTTAAATTATGAAATTTTAATTTGTTTAAATTAAATTAAAAAGATAAATTTAATTATTATATTAATAACATTTAATTAATCTACATTTATTATTGTAATCTAAAAGTCTAATTTTTTTTAAAAAAACTAAAAGCTAGAAAAGACTGAGAATTATAAACATCATAGTATGAATAAAATTTCTTAAATTACAAATAAAGTCTCTATCTTTTATCCAACTAATCATTAACAAAATAGATTTTTCATCGTCCATTAAAATATATTTAACAAATTCATTATACTTAGAAATTGTTGGCGACATTTAAAGCCCTTTCAAGCAAAATCAAGCGTCAGGAAGTTATATCATTTTATTAGGTTTCAATGTGAAAATTTGGGAACCAAGTTCCCTTTTAATAGTGCTTTATCAGAGCTAATCTCAGGATTCAATTGCAAGACAGTACTCAAAAGTTCGATGCTTAATGTATTAAATAATAAAAATAAAGCTTTTATTTTTTCAATCACAACTCATATGATCAAATCCATCACATCAGACAAGAGATTCCAAGATATTACTAATCTTGTGAATATATTTGCTATAGTAACAAAATATAGAACCATTTGCCTTTTTGTTTTTTTTTTAAAATTAGCTATATGTCTACATCAAATTGATTGCATGTTCTGTATTTGTTTTCTGCCAAAGCAATACTGGGAAGTAACAAGAGTGCTATATCACCTAAAACACTCACAACTTCATCTGTGCAAATTTCGTTGCCAGTGCCATGGCCTCGTCAACTTGAGCTGCGTCCGTTCCCTGAAATTGCATATCCATCATGTAAATATATTACTACTCAGAAACACATGGACTGCCAACATAAACGTGAATATATAGTTCAAGTTATTGCAGAAGGAACATCTAATAGGAACATAGATGTGATTATGTGAAAATATAGTTCAAGTTATTGCAGGAAGTAACATTTATGCAGATCTCTTCATAGGTAAAGACCAAGTCAATCAGTACTTGTCTCGAATGGTACGTTAGGTTGGGAAAAACAGACTTAGATCCAGTGCAAAAACTGTTTACACACCAAAACGCTGGCTAGCAAACATATGCTTGATAAACTCAAAACACACAGGCATTACCACATATACTCTCACTAAACTAGGGTCTTAAGAGACTTGATACTCGGGTCATGAGAGGCTCAACTCAACTGCAACTCTAATCCTTGCCAAAAAGGATTTGTGTCCATATCAAATATATATAAAATCTGAAACGTCTGAGCTAAACTTTTAACCAGGTAAAGGGAAAGATTGGTCTGACTCACATTATGAATAAGATATGAATCCATTTCCAACACTTCTACAAGAAATAGGAGAAAAATACAGACCTGGCCTGTCGCAAGGCCTCCTTTTCCTTTGCCACACTTCCCTTTAAGAGGGCCTAAAGCAGTAGTCAACCATTCAGAGACCTCAAACTGTTTGCCTTCTTCCAACTTCTCAGGCACTCCCGCACAAACCACAACCTTGTTGGTGTTTTCATCAATGCTAAAAACCATAACTGACATGCCCTGTGCAGCAACCAATAGAGTATCAAAAAAGCGTTCCCTAAAATCACATGAGACAAGCTAAGTTTGAAGAATGCTGTAAGAAACAGCTAATCACCTTCTGCTCTAGGACTTTCGAAACAGCCTCTCGGACTGCTGCTGCATCCAAACCCACATCAACCTGAGATATGCAGAAACCCTTTTCATCTGAAGCAGCAAGTTCAGCCATTTTAGTGGCAACCTTTAAACCTTAACAACCTTATGCATATTTTCTTCAGCAATCTTCTTTTGTGCTTTTCTCACTTGATTCTGCAGTTGATGGAAACCTTTTCAGTATAATTCAAAATCAGGAACATTACACTCACAAAACTAGCAAAATCATGTTGCAATGCAATAGGTCACAAGGTGTCTCTTTCTTAACCTATCAAAATACCTGAAGAA
This sequence comes from Erythroxylum shatona, assembly GCA_027568895.1. NCBI lineage: Eukaryota > Viridiplantae > Streptophyta > Magnoliopsida > Malpighiales > Erythroxylaceae > Erythroxylum > Erythroxylum shatona. The sequence goes on from JAOSBK010000007.1 coordinate 33,084,842, forward strand.
CAGCAATTTTATTCCTAATATCAGCTTTCCTGGCTACTGGAATAGTTGCCCCATCCACATGACTTTTTCATGATTCCACTTTCTGTGAAATGAAAACATATGAACAAAATCAGAGATACAGTCACTTATAAAAGTATGGAAAGAAATTTTTCTCCTTTATCGAAAAGTCATATGAAGAAAATACCAAAAACCACGCAACGACTATGTTTACAGCATCAATAAAGGGCATAGAGATCATAAAATTCATAATGATAAATTTCCTCTGCCACCTTAATTCCATTAAAACAGTTCAAAATGACGAACAAATCTCAATACTTCTTTATGTGAGTAGCTGAGGAAAAAAAAACAACGTAGTTCAAGAAAAATAGAACCAAACATCATGATATCTCCGTCTGCATTACAGAACTACAAGTTAAGATCAGCGTGGGAATGGAAATAGAAATAATAATTAATTGAGCAAAGATTATGCGTAGCCAGGTTGGAACCCTGTAATTACTACTTTTCAAATCACTTTTCTACATAATTGGTTAAAAGTACACAAGTGTTTCATTCATTAACCTCTCATGCTAATTGCATAACAAACTCCAAGTGACTGCTTAAGTTCTACCCGAGAAGGAATCTTGAACAAATAGGACTTAATATCAAATTGAAGAGTGAAGGACAAAACTCCATGAGAAATAACTGACGGTATAGAATAAGGTCAGAATACTAAAAAGTGGAACAAGCAAAAATCCTTCTTACTTGCCAAATCTACTTTTAGACAAATCAAATTGATACATAAATTTTCTCGTATCCAGAGATAAGTAACTTAGCAATTAGATACAGACCTTTTCCAACAGGCTTCCTTCCACTTTTGATGCCTCAGCAACTTCCATTTCAAGTGATTGCGCCAATTCAATTGCCTCAAAAGCACAATCAGTTGTGACAGCAGTTATTCTACGAACCCCTTTTGCAATTCCTTCCTCAGACAAAAGAACAAATGCATTTGCTTCCCGTGTATAGATGTGTACCTAATATTCATGAAAAAACAAAGCATATATTTCATCATTCAAATTAGGAAGAAAAGAGAAGGCAGAACCAAGATGTAAAGCAAAGATGAGAATTAACCTCCACAAAGTTCATATGAGATTGATGTCCATTCTTCCTTTTTTGGATCAACAACAAGGTCCTTAACTTTTCGGCCAATTGACACAACTCTAACTGGGTTTGGATAGACTTGTATCATTCACAGCAGAAACTGGCATCACAAGTCACATATAAATGCATTCTTGGAACAAGTAGATGACCGGCAAGAGCTTACTGTTGAGACACTAAACAGTTGTAAACAGATTATACTTAGATATAGATAGGTTGTAAATATATAAGATAAGTTTGAAATCCCTTAAATTAAGGGATTACATTAGATAGCTTTTGATAACTTTTCATATTTAAATTCCTACTTGTAATGTCCTATTTATGGTTGTATACTCCTATTCAATATATGAGAATATAGGAAAATTCTTTCCTACACTGACTTCTCCAAAAACAGCTCTTAAACCATTTATCCGCATAGCTTCTGCAAGTGTTGCTTCTTTTGAAAAAACATCTAATTCAGATTTGATCAATTCATTCACAATGGACTCAAATTTTCTCAGAAGTTTAGGATCAACTGGCTTGCCTAAGCTTAATTTGGTTTTACCCAGATCCCATTATGAAATAGGTCAAATAGTTAAAAAATAGTTTTCAGCTTTTTACCAAACAAGGCCCTATATGTATAACATAACTCCATCGAGTAAGAATTAAAAGTCAACGTAGTAGTTGACGTGTCATTTTCTGTTTCCTTGGGAGGACACAGAAATCTATTATTGAATGGCTAGCCACTAAGAAAATGATAAGCTTGTTTTATGTAACAAGTTTTAATTCAACAAAGGAAACATGGGCTGCGAATATGGAGTGCTTGGATAGACATCGAGGTCCCAAGCCAAGATGTTTCCTATCACCGTCTTGCATAACTGACCCGATCCCACCGAAGACGGATAGGAAATAAGTGCATACTTGACAGCAATTTTCAATCAACGCAAAGGAGGGGGATCCTCTGTCCCCTTCCCTGACTCTATTCTGGCCCCTTTTCATCTGAGCCATCCATTCACGTAGGATTCACATAAATGAATGGCTCAGATCAGAGGACGCCAGAGTAGGACAAAGGAAGGGGGACAGAGGCAAAGGAAGTCAGAGCAGGATAATTAGTATCTGGGTCCCAAGTGTTTCGAGACACGCTATGCTTTGTACTAATGGCGTCAGCGGCAGTCAAGAAATGAAAATTCTGCCACCGTAGTGAGGTGGACCCCACAGATGCTCAAAGTTTGAACAGATGATCTTCTCACTGTGGACCGTAATTGAATGACTACATTTTGCAAATATTTTAACATGACGGCATTGACGGGAATTAATTAACCAGTTGCAAGGATGGTCCTCTAGATCAACCTCAACACCGAATGCCAAAACCAGACAAAATAAAAGTTGGAACTTGTCCCAAATACCACCACAAAGTGAAGGGTCATTGATTCAAACAAATGAGAATATAGGAAAATGTTTCTCAAATCTTGTATTCTAATGCTCCTTTTCACATTTTGTTCTTCTACAGACACCATGTCCATGAACCAGATGCTCAAAGACGGTGAGGTTCTAATCTCCAATGAAGGTAAGTTCGTCTTAGGATTTTTCACCCC
>JAOSBK010000007.1:33087649-33107930 GCA_027568895.1 Erythroxylum shatona
GGAATAATAGTTACGGGTCATTTCTCCTTCATTCTTGTTCTTGTTCTGTGCTTTGTGTGTGTTTACTGAAGTGCAGGATTTCGTGTTTGGAGTTGAATTATTGTTAGAGAAGGTGGTCTCTAACAGTTAATAACCTGTCTTCTTTTGAAATCCAATATTTTTTTATTAATCAATTTGGGATTGATAAACATGTGAGGAATACGTCCCTTCTGTTACAATTTTACTCTTAATCAACTAGTGGTCTATGTGTGTGGGGCGTTATCTGATTGGTTTTCTTCCTTCTGCACTTTTGTCTTTTACTCCACAGGTGCCAAGAAGGCTTCTGCTGCAACTAGTGGGAAGGATACAATTGCAAGCTTGTTAGCTTCACTAATGGAAGTTGTACGGACAACAGTAGCCTGTGAATGTGTCTATGTTCGAGCAATGGTGATTAAGGCATTGATATGGATGCAAAGTCCACACGAAACATTTGACGAACTAGAATCAATTATTGCATCAGAGCTTTCTGATCCAGCTTGGCCACCGCCACTGCTAAATGATATTCTACTCACTTTGCATGCTCGTTTTAAGGTATGTAATTCATTTTTTATCTTGCCTGCTCAATTTGAACATTAAGCTCAGAGTTCTCTCACTTATTATGTAATTGTTTACAAGTAAATGCATATGCTCAAAAAATTTATTCACATATTGAAAATGACTTGCATTAACATTAATATATTTACATGCATGTCTACACATGTTAATAATGGATGAGATTTTGTATATGTATTATATTTTTTCTTCTTGTTGCATGGCACCGTTCAGCAGTCCTTTTTGGAGGATTCCACATTAATATTTTTTTGGATCTGTGGATTGTACACACAGTGTGCTTTTAATTATTTAAAAATACTTATGCTCTGCACTAAGTTTTTACGTTCATATTTTGTGTAAATATAGATTGAAAGTACCTGATCAGTTTGTCTGTCATGATCAGTTAGACTTAATATATTGATTTGTCAGGCAACTCCTGATATGGCCGTCACTCTGCTTGAAATTGCAAGGATCTTTGCTACAAAAGTGCCAGGGAAGATAGATGCTGATGTGCTGCAGCTGCTCTGGAAAGTAGGCTTTTGCTCTCTTTTCTTTGGAAGATAAATAGGCTTTTGCTTAGTGCTCAATATTCTCAAGATTTTATGTTTCATTATCTTCTTTTACTTATATCCTTGTTTTTACATATATTTGTTTCCATGCTCAATTTAGGTTTTCTGTCAAGGTTTACAAAAGTGGCTTCAAATTTAAAACTAATCTTGATTGTTTGGTCTTTTAGAGTTTTGGTAGTATGATTAGAAAGATTCTATAAGCATATGCAGCTTTGACAATTAACTGGTAATTCCTTCTCTAGACATGCCTTGTTGGAGCTGGTCCTGGTGGAAAGCACACCGCACTGGAAGCGGTCACTATAGTTCTTGACCTACCACCTCCACAGCCCTGGTCAATGTCTGGACTAACATCAGTAGATCGGGTATCTGCATCTGATCCTAAAGCAGCTCTGGCATTGCAGAAGTTAGTACAGGCAGCAGTAAGCAACTGTTCCAGCCTGACAATCTTGAAATTATTGTTTAATTCCTATTAACATAACATCTGAATTTTGTCTCCTTAACATTAACCCACAGGTTTGGTTCCTTGGTGAAAATGCAAATTATGCTGCATCAGAATATGCTTGGGAGTCAGCAACCCCTCCTGGTACTGCTTTGATGATGCTAGATACGGATAAAATGGTTGCTGCAGCCAGCTCTCGTAATCCTACTCTAGCTGGTGCATTGACCAGACTCCAGAGATGTGCTTTTAGTGGCAGCTGGGAGGTATGAATATGTCTCATGGTTATTCATTCTGAACGGTAGACCCACTGATTGTACCATGATGACTTGTATGCTTGACAAAATTTGTACATGCACACAATAGAATACTGTGTATACATTGATTGGCACAGAATTCTTTAAATAGCAAGATGGTCCTAGTTATTGCTGGATTTCACGTTCCTGTCTACTTTTGCTTGAGCAATAGTTGGTTATGCTTTTTAGCCGGTATGATTTAATATGGATGCAGCATTAACCTATATCATATGAAAGCTTTGTTGACTGTGATTTGGGTTTTTGAAGCATAAAACGAAACTGATGGTGAGGCTTGAATTTCATGTATGTTGACTAGTACTTGATCGATAATGAGTTGAAATGCTTTCCTAGAGCTCTATTAAGATCCAAAATGCATAGACTTGAAACCTTTTTGCAAAAGTTGATTCATGCATGGTGAGATCTAACAAAGTATAAGATTTTAAATAGAAAACCACCTAGAAGAAAATAATTAACCCCGACTCCAAGTTGTTCATGAATAGTGACGTTGAGTTTCTTGATCCTTTCTTCACGAGTAAAACTAACCAAAGACTTCGACCTGAGCAGAAACATGATAAAGCTCCTCATAGGTCTTGAACTTGCAGATATCCAAATGAATTGTTACAGAGAGACTTTCAACGTATGATGACCAGGCCTTAAATATTTATTGTGTTAGTTTTCTTCGAGTTTAACATTCTCTTAGTTATGAATATAATTATGGATGCCCCCAGGTTCGGATTATTGCTGCCCAAGCACTGACCACGATTGCAATCCGGTCTGGTGAGCCCTATAGGCTCCAGATCTATGAATTTCTAAGTACTTTAGCAGAAGGTGGAGTGCAATCTCAGTTATCAGAACTGCATCTTAGTAATGGGGAAGACCAAGGAGCCAGTGGTACAGGACTAGGTATTCTAATAAGTCCCATGATAAAAGTTCTTGATGAAATGTACCGAGAACAAGATGAACTGATCAAGTAAGGGTGAGGCTTTTATTTCTATCTGTTATCTGATTCGGTTTTGCAGATATATCCAAAGTTTTCAGTATTGCAGGGATATAAGAAATCATGATAACACAAGCAAGGAATGGACTGATGATGAGCTAAAGAAACTCTATGAAACCCATGAGAGGCTACTAAATCTCGTTTCACTCTTTTGTTATGTTCCAAGAGCAAAATACCTGCCTTTGGGGCCAATAAGGTACAAATTAATTTCTAGAATTTTTTCCTTTATATAGGTTGAAATTTGTGGCCTACTTCATCCATTCTTTAACCCCTGTCCCTATTTTTTCAATCGTATCCAGTTTTATTCTTTTATAAAAGGTTATGCACCATGGCTAGTGCATTAAAATGAACATTTCTTTGCCAAAATCCAAAATTTTTATCTCAATTTGAAATTTCGGGCCAAATTATTACATGCATGATATTGATTATGTGGGTATGAAATAAATAGTTATTCTTTATGTGTTACTAAATCATAATTAATATCATACAGCCTGATTTAGAGCATTTGATTTTCCTTTTAATCTCCTGAAGCTGCGATTCTATGACTTTAGTGATCTCTTTTTCTATCACGGGAAATGTCAGGCATTTTACTTGATAGTCTGCATTTCCTTGATTAACTGTTCTCATCGTTGCAATATTTAAATATAGACTTGTTTTGTGGGTTGAGGTTTCTCTCCATTCCTTATAAATATAGACTTGTTTTGTGGGTTGAGGTTTCTCTCCATTCCTTATATTCTGACTTACTGCTGCTAATCCTGTGATCTCTGGGAATCTGATTGTTAGAAAAGAATTTGAATTGACATCTGATATGAGCAATTATTGGTTCTATTTTTTTGGATAGATTAATTACTATTTATTTGGAAGACAAGTGTGGTTTTGAGTACCAAGTTTTGAAACATCCTTTAATGATTTTGTCGATAATGGGTTCTTAAGCAATTTTTGTCTTTTCTTTTCTTTCAAAGATGTTTGCATTCATCAACTCTGATTGTGTACAATATAAACTTCTGGATTGTTCTTCCCCAAGAGATCTGGTAAAAGTTTGTATGCTGAAGATTGATGATGTTTCCCAAGCAATGTTACTCTCTTTTTTGGTTTGGTATTTTGCTCTTTTCATAGCACCGACGTTATCTTTATGGTTCTTTTGCTCCTGAAATATTGCAGCGCAAAACTCATTGATATCTATCGCACCAAGCACAATATAGATGCATCCACTGGTTTAAGTGACCCAGCTGTTGCCACTGGAATATCTGACCTAATTTATGAAGCTAAGCCAGGTCGTACTGAGCCTGATTCACTTGATGATGATCTAGTAAATGCTTGGGCAGCAAACCTGGGTGACGATGACTTGCTAGGGAGCAATGCACCTGCAGTGCACAGAGTAAGAAATCATCTTGTGTACAATATCGTTTCTTGGTTAAGGGGACTCATATCCTGAGCCACTGTTTGGGAGGGGGGGAGGGCATGCCATCTGAGCTATAGCTTATTTGCATTATATTGAAATGCTAGTCAGATAAAAGTGACTTACCTCTCTTGCTCTCTCTCATGCACACTTGCACATGCGCACAGACATACCAACACACGCAAAATGTGAGACCAGGTTAAAATTTGTTACTTTGGAAGGTGATGTATTACAGTAGTGTTTCCAACATTGGATTGTTTCAGAAGCAAATTACACAGTTTTGTGCTTTAGATTATTGTTTGTGGCATCTTTTTATTTCAGTTTTCATCTCATGCTAGGTCAATGAGTTTCTGGCTGGTATTGGAACTGATGCCCCTGATGTTGAAGAGAATATCATTTCTCGGCCTTCAGTTAGTTATGATGATATGTGGGCAAAGACACTTCTAGAATCTTCAGAATTAGAGGTATGGATTTCACATTAGATTTTGTTAGAGTGGAATCTATAAATCATTGCTTCAGCTTGGAAGTAAAGAATGCTTAATGTGGTCCTGGATAAATTAATTGTGCCTCGTGAACTTGCAGGAACAGGATGCAAGGTCATCAGGGTCGTCTTCTCCTGACTCTATAGGATCAGTTGAGACATCAATATCATCCCACTTTGGTGGAATCAACTACCCTTCGTTGTTCAGTTCTCGTCCAACCAATTATGGAATTACTCAAACCTCTGTAAGACCCTAATACTGGACACTTGTTCGTTGCTATATTGTCTGTTGTTCCTTAATGTATTATCTTGAAGATTGCTATGCTGCGGAGCAGATTTTTGATGTTGTATTAATGATATATAAGCAATATAGATTTTTCAGAGCACAAGTATGCGATTGAATGATAAACTTGGATTTTATTGTGCTGCTCCATTTTGATTCATTTAGGTCCTTCATCTGCAGTATGTTTCTTTCCAATTTTTCGTTTATATCATTGTTTCTGATGTCATAAATTACACATTTTAAAGCATTTCACGTATGATTATGCTATTTACCTTATTATGACCAGTAATTTTCTTCTGAACTACTAGTGCCAAGTATTCCCAAAGTAGTTTTTATGTTATTATTTGCAGCCTCTTCTCAGTTAAGGATTATCAAAATTTACCGATGTGAACTATTATTTGCATGTTCTGAACTGTTGAGGACATAATAAGAGTGTGGGAAGCCCAAAATACAGATAATAGTAATAGGACTCATCTCTTGGTTTCAAGAATTTTGTGATCAAATCGTTCAATTTTCTCCTGATGTCAATGAGTTTTGCTCTGTAGATGGTCCTAACCTCGTGTTTAAAGATTTTGCCTAGAAAAGAAATTTCTAAGACTTCCATGGAATTTGCGAGTTCTAGATTTAGTTGAATATAGTGATCTCTCTCTCTCTCTCTCTGGATGTGCAAACATCCATGCATCTCTCTCTCTCTTGGTGTGTGTACATCCATGCATTAACACCTTGTAAATTGTCTATAGCAGGAGAGGTCAGCGGGAAATAGGTACGGTGGTCCATCGTCAATGTACGAGGGTTCAGGTTCTCCGGTAAGGGTGCACTACATTTGTCTTTGGTATTTTATTTTTATGTGACTTAAGAATCTAATATATTAAAGCCTTTTCAGATTAGAGAAGAACCTCCATCTTACAGTTCATCCGTCATGCAAAGGTATGAGTCATTTGAAAACCCATTAGCATCTGAAGAACGAGCATCTTCTGGAAATCCACAATTGGGAACAGCGCTTTATGACTTCAGTGCAGGTGGGGATGATGAGGTAAGCCGACTCTTAAGCTGGTGTTTGATCTGTAAGTGAGCCCATGATTCAATAATGCCATTCCTCCACTAGGTCTACTATGATTACTTATTTGCTGCCATTACTTATTTAAGAATGTCATCAAATTCTGTTGTAGTATGAATTTGTAATTCTTTTCCTGGCGGCTTGTTGCAGCTAAGCTTAATAGCGGGAGAGGAGGTTGAAATAGAGTATGAAGTTGATGGATGGTTTTATGTAAGTATGAAGAGAGCTGAACTAAACATAGAAAACAATCTGAGTTTCCAGAACCGGCTTGCATCTTGCCACTATTATGTATCTCATATATTTTTATCCACTGCTTTGTCACAGGTGAAGAAGAAGCGACCTGGGAGGGATGGAAAAATGTCTGGACTAGTTCCTGTTCTCTATGTCAATCAACGATGAGATAGTTGTGTTTTATAAGAAACTAGCTGTGTCCGGGTTGTATTATTATACTAGTTTGCTTTCTTTTTTCGCCAACATGGCCTTCATTACAGTGGTTCTCATGGCCATTATTACTATCTATGAGCTTTTTGATCAAGTATGGGTCATGATGTTTTATGTAAGAGTTTTCTGCGTAATTTCGTTTCCTACGGAGCATTGATGGTTCCTGAAGCCTACCAAAGCCTGCCGTATGAAGTTGATGAATGGTAGGATGCAAGTACGAGGAGAGTTTGGCTAAACAGAAGAAACAACCTTGGGTCTGAGTTTCCAGAACCGACTTGTATCCAACCGCGCATTATATATCTCAGATGAAGCTTACCGTGTGAAGTTGATGGATGATTTTATGCAATTATGAAGAGAGCTGAACTAAACATAAGAAACAGCCGTGTGTCCGAGTTCTCAGAACCGGCCTGTATCTTACCGTGCATTAATATGTATTGACATGCAAAACTTTTAAGAAGCGTTTTGGGAGCGATGGGAAAATGTTTGGGCTAGTTCCTGTCCTTTGTGTCAATCAACGAATGAAACATGTATTTTATAAGAAACTAGATGAGTTGAGGTTGTATATGTTCTTCATTCTAATGGTCTTCATCTCAATTAGTTGTTTTTTTTTTAAATTGAAAATATTTCATTTACTATAGTTCACTATTACAAAATGTACAAAAGATAAAATAGACAATTTAAGTATCTTGTCTATCTTCAGATTGAACGGAAGGGACAGAGACCGAAGAGGAGTTCTAGAGTCATAACATCAAAGAATTCACATTCTAGCGTTCAGAGATAGCATCAGCTTTTCTTGCTCCTGCTGTGGTATGAATCCCATTTAGAATCTTGGCGGCTAACCGATGCTTATCTTCAACTTACTTCCAAGTATAAAGAAAGCTTTACTACTATAACCGTGCTTTATATATTGGCATCCAATCCCAATGCTTACAACTGGTGAAGAAGAAGAAGCGTCCTGGGAACGATGGGACTAGCTCCTCTCCTTTATGTCAACCAAAGATTAGATTAGAGAAGAGGAGGAGGATGAATCGTTATTCTTGTTTATTTTTACAGCCGATCATCATTATTATATGCGCTCTTTTTGACTATTTTGTGAGCTTATATGTATCCCGAAATAAACTAAATTGCGGACTCTTCCAACTTTTTCGTGTAAAAACTTGAATTGATTCTCGATAAAATTATTTACATTCGTAATTTATGGTTTTTATATGAAAACTTACGTAAAATAAATCTAATTAACTATTTTCTCATTTAACAATTATTGGACTTGATTAGTCTAAATGAGTTTATTTTGATCAATTTTACTTTAAAAAATATATTTTTACCCGTTTGGAAAGTACTGATAGCATTTAATAATATTTGAACCAGAAAGTCAAAACAAGCTGGCCAGCTTCAATTCTGCAACATTAACTGAAATTAGGTACAGTAATCCCTAGAGAGAAAGAAGAAAACAAAATCTCAAAGGAACAAGGTTGGTGGATCCTTCACTCTTTCCTTAAACATCATCATCAAATGGATCTGAAAACGTAACGTACGAATTATTAGGGGATAACCATAGACTAAATCCTTTTAACCGTAACAACTTATTGTTATAATTAATATATCTTTAGATCCTAGTTTCGTGTAAATCAGTTACTAATTTCTTTGTATTAAACTCATTTGATTCAATGTAAAAACATTAATTCATATCACTTCCTCTTCTGTGATTACTTTGTATACAAATCTTGGTGACTTTCGATTCCTTGATGAATCAGATTGTTTATATTTAATTATTTAATCCAATAGAAAACAACAAAATTTTCAATTTAGTGAAGTGGATTTCCTTAATTAATCGTTATCGTATTTTTTTAATCAATATGCTACTTAAACTAATTGTCTCCTTTATACATACCTGTAGAGGGTTAACTTAAAACCTTCCACACTTGACAATGATATTGCAATATTATATTAATATTATCCAACGACCTCGCTCATATCTAGTGTCGGAAGTAGTGGACCAATTAACATTTTCTTTCTAATTTATTTTATCCCCGTAATAGTATTAGTGATCTGTCTCTCTTCATTTATAATTGTGATGGTATTGTTGCGTATTTTCTTGTATATGTGGATGATCTGTCGTTATTAATAGGAAGTTTGCAGCTATTCTTGTCCAAATTCATTACTGCATTATCCACGGCTTTCTCCATAAAACAGATGTTTTTTTGGGGATAGAAATTATTCTCATATCCTCTAGGTTCGTTATTCCTATCACAACATAAGTATATTAGGGATATTTTAGAACGTTTTAGTATGTCCAAAGCAAAACTGGCGTCAACGCCATATATTAATTTATCAACTCCGCTACGCCTTGATGATGGTATTGCTTCAACTGACATTTCGGTATATAAACAGATGGTTGGGTCTCTTTAGCATATAACTCACACGAGACCGGATGTGGCATTTTCGGTAATAAGCTTCCTCAGTTTATCCATGCTCCTGCAGTTACTCAATTACAACAGGTGAAACGGGTTTATCGCTATCTCTAAGGAACGATATACTTTGGCTTGCAAATTAATAAGCCGAAACAATTGGTTCTTCAGGTTTTTGGTGACTGTTAGAAAGGCCTAACTTACCCCCAAAAAATTAGCTCAAGAGGGGGAGGTTTGCACATTATTATAAATTCTTGAATGCTCTTATAGTTGTCCGATGTGAGATTCCTGACACACCCCCCTCAGTTTAGAGCTGGACTGGACATCTGATGGACATATTGGGCAAAGGGACATAACCGGGCACCGCCCCAAACCATCGAGACAAACTGGCTCTGATACCATGTTAGAAAGGCCTAACTCACCCTAAAAAACTAGCTCAAGAGGGGCAGGTTTGCACATTATTATAAATTCTTGAATATTCTTATAGCTGTCCGATGTGGGATTCCTGACAGTGGCATTTAGTTACCACTTCAAGCTTACAATGATGTAGATTGAGCAAGTAACATTGATGACAAAACCTCTACCTCAACTTATATTGTTTACTTCGGTGGGAATATAGTATTTTGGCATGCCAAACAACATCGAACGGTTGCACACTCTTCAACTGAAGCTGAGTATCATTCTGTTGTGGCGATGATGGCTGAACTTCAGTGATTGAACAATTTATTATCTGAACTTTACCTTCCTTTCAAAGGGTCGCTGGAACTCTTTTATGACAATCTTGGTGCTAGTGCTACGTATCTCTGTAAGAATTCAGTTTTTCATACTAGAATGAAGCATATTTCGCTGGATTACCATTTTGTGCCCCAACTGTTCAAGATGGGAAATTAATAGTTGCACATATTTCGATACATGATCAGATAACAGGTCTCCTTATCAAACCGCTAACTTCCCAGTGTCATGCTGCAGTATGGCCCAAGAAGCATGTTCTCGACGGAGACATACTCCTACGGGGGCATATTAAGGGATAACCATAGACTAAGTTCTTTTGATTGGAACAACTTATTGTTGGATTGTAGCAACTTATTGTTGTAATATATCTTTAGATCCTAGCTTTGTGTAAATTAGTTATTAATTCCTCTGTATTTAAACTCACTTGATTGAATGTAAAAATACAACAATTCATATCACTTCCTCTTCTTTGATTACTTTGTATATGAATCTCGGTGGCTCTCAAGTCCTTAACGAATTAATTAGATTGCTTGTACTTAATTATTTAATCCAATAGAAAACAACTAAATTTTCAAACTTGACAATTTAGTGCTCAATGGATTTCCTTAATTAATTATTATCGTATTTTTTAAATCAATATGCTACTTAAACTAATTGTGCCATCTCTATCGCAATTGTCTCCTTTATACCTGTAGAGGTTTAAAACCTTCCAGTTTCCACCCTTGACAATGATAATGCAATACTATATTAATATTATCCAACGACCTCATGTCTAGTGTTTTTAGGAGTTTGAAACTTGGAAGAAGTGGACCAATTAGCATTTTGTTTCTAATTAGGCCTCTCTTTGCAGCTGTAACTGCAAAATTTCATTTTATTTTATTGTTATATATACCAGCTGCTTGATAGTCAACATCTTTTGTCAAACTCACATTTTTAGGCACAAAAATTTCTAAAAAGTTCAGTTCTTATAGCATTACTAGTTATTTTAACATAAAATTAAAATATCAACAGTTGAATGCGAACAACAAAAACCAATGGCTTGCAAATTCAGGTGACATAGCTAGGGAAGTGTGTGTGTGTGTTTATATATATATATATATATATACAATAGAAGTAACTGAAATGAACATTCATTCATTATTATGAACGTTTGTGAAAAACGAACTGAAATGAACATTCGTTCATTATTATGAACATCTGTGAAAAACAAGCACCGCAGTTGTCTGCTGATAGATAAACTAAAAGGGGTAGATTGATAAAATGGATGTTTCAAGTCAGGAAGGTAGGAATATGTTAATCAATATGTGGTGCAAGTTTGGAGATCAATTCGTTACTGCTATAGTTTTGGTTTATGATACATGCATTGCGTAGCTAGTTAACTTGTCAAACTTTGAAATTTGATAGAGTTAGAGTAAGATTGAAGATCTCTAGCCAGTCCATACGTAGTTTATCAAATTATTACAATGTTTTGAGCAACATACAAGTCGTTTCACTAAAAGGAAGATACTGCTATATATTTCAGGAGGAGCACAACGCATTGAAGACCCTGAAGGTCTTTTATGGTGTGAATAATTGGCATATCTGAATCCTCGCTCTCTCTCCCTATATATATAAATGGGTATATTATGAATGGATCAACATGGCCATGTTTTGGGGCTGGAATATGTATACAGGTATTGCTACAGGGGACAATGTCAAACTTTACGGACCATACGTGGAATTTGCATGTGTATACAAATATCGTGTCCAAACTGCTTGGGCTCTCTTTGGGCTTATTAGTTCTGGATAGGTAATCAGTGCATATTTAACGCTAATTAAGATTTGCCACATGATTTATAAATAAAGAATTTGAATTCCGGGGATTAATTTTCATTGATGTGAATAATGATCCTGATCGTGAACGTGAAGGTGAGCTAAAGTTAGGGATAGCAATTAGGTCCGATCTCCAGCCCTCGTAGTCTCGATTGACTAGATCTCATTAGACTCACCGTCTCTAAAAAAAGGAGTCTCGTGCCAACCTTAATCTCGAGTTGTCTAGGGTAGGCCAAGTTGAAAGTTTGACCTTTATATACAAAATGACGTTATTTTAATATTTAAAATTGAACAAAAACTGACTCAGCCTTATCTATTGTGATCCTTAGCTAAAGTAGATGCATGAACTATTCTAAGGTATTAAATTTTGTTTTTCTTAATTTACATCCGTTTTATGTGATGAAACTGTTTATAATGATATTTCTGTCTCCTTATCATAAAGAAAGTGCATAGATATTGTGGAATGCTCTTTGATTTTCATTTTTAAGTAAATACCCTTTTTGTGTAATGACTGATATATACAATTAGTTATCCTTAGAAGTTATTACTATTATAAATAGCAATAAAATAAATATTTCTTTATTTATTAATATAATTATCATTAATAATCAACAGATAATAACCATATATTCAAAAATTGGTTGTTGGCACAAGTAGTAAATGGTAAGCGAGAAGCATGGAATTTGGTAATTTTAAAACAATGGATGACCTTAACATCCGAATGAATGAATTTTACTAGTAAACGGTGACTTGACTTTGAAAACTCTTTCTTGTGGAATTATAAGAAGAGGTCGGCTGCTAGTCTAGTAGGTTGTTGTTAATTTCAATTAAAGTGTTTGACTTTTGTCCCAATAATTATTTCTAAACCATATCGTAGGTTATCATGGGGGGTCCGGTCCGCAGAATTTGTCTAATTAAGAATATTTGCACTTTATACTATACAACTGAATGTTTACATTTTCCGTATGGACTCTTGGAATGTATTATTAGTCAATAACATGTGTTGGTTGGATTGTAAAAGGGCGAATGGATGGCTACCGAAATGAGTTTGCTTTGTCATGCCCATGCCGCGTAGTAAGTAAAAAGGATGTCTTGACTTTATGTTTTGTTGCTATATATATAGATATGTTTTGTTTGAATATAAGGAAAAAACAGAAGAGGAAGGTGGCGTTGGCTGGCGGTGGTGGAATAGGACATTTATTGATAGTTTTCAAATGTTTAAAGTAAAATGAAAATATCGAGCAGCCACCAATCAAATAAATATAATTCGTGTGGTCTATGCAATAATAATTTGTCCACTTCTTAATTTTTTTAATAAAATATTTAGATAAGAAAGGTGAAGATATTTTCCATAAAATTGACCAATTTGGGAATATCTCTCAACTTTCGAGTTTGATTTTCGGAATAAAATATAAGATACCCTTTTGCCTTAAATGACAAAAAAAAAATGAAGTAGGACCAAAGGTAGTTTGGTGTTATAAATAATCGGCGAAGAAGAAAGAAGGAAGAATAATAATGTGGAAGCTCAACAGAGGAGGAGATGCAGAGGATGAATGGCTAAGTACAACCAACCATCATATTGGAAGACAGTACTGGGAGTTCGATCCTGATGCTGGAACTCCTTCTGAACATGCTCTCATCCAAACTCTTCGGGAAGAGTTTAAGAAAAACCGTTTTAATATTAGACAGAGTTCCGACCTCCTCGTTAGGTTGCAGGTGATGAGACTTGCTCGTTTGTCTACTTATGTTGTTCCATCATCCATGCATGTAACTATACTATATATATCTGCTTTTCTTACATGTCAAGCTGCTTCATCAGTTCACTTGTCTATCTTCTTAATTAGTTCCAGTTTAATTTTACTAGCAGATAATACTTGATATGACTTTCCAGTTATTCTTTTTCTTTCTTCTTCACTTCCTATTTTGTTTTCATTTTTCTTTTTTTTTTCCCCTTCAAACATCACGAGTGACGGCTTGTTAAAGCAACAGCTGGTCGATTTGTACCTACCATTTATAGAAGGCAATTGATATATCACACACAAACAAAATCATATATATATTCCTTTTATAGAAATTGATGGTTCATGCTATTAGCCAATAAAAAATTAATTGTATTTAGTTATTAAACTTGATTTGTTACGGGTGGGTAAAGTTTTTTTAAATATTAATAAAAGTTTTCAAACGAAAATTTAAATTAATTGTTAAAGATATAATTTTTAAATTACAAGAGATGCACTAAAATTCAGCAGTGGGACAAATCAACCTAACTCTTTATGACTTATGATTACTGCTTGTATTGTTGATTTCCTATAGCTAGTGTCTAATATTCAAAGACCCGAGTCTATTTGTCCAAAGTGTTAGGTGCCAAATCTACACTATTTAATTGGTTGGATAGCTGTAAAACAAACACACACACGTTGCATAATCATACAGGGAAATGAACACGCAAACGTTGCATACCTGGCCATGAACTCACACACGTTGCATATATGCATACATGGAAATGATTAGTTTGGATTGGACAATAATAATTAAGACGTAGTATTTTTTGATAATTAACATCAACTTATGACAGACTTCGTCGTCTTCATTTTAATTTGATGCAGCTTAGGAAGGAGAACCCATGCACTCCAATTCCCCCCGCAGTAAAACTGAAGGAGACGGAGACGATAAGTGAGGAAGCTGTGAGGATAACTTTAACTAGAGCTATTAGCTTCTTTTCTTCTCTTCAGGCCTGCGACGGCCACTGGCCTGCCGAGTCTGCAGGGCCATTGTTCTTCATTCCTTCAATGGTAATTAGTTCATATTTGTATGTAATCTGTATATACGTATAAGTTCTAATTATGAATGTATGAACAGGTGATCGCATTGTACGTGACTGGGGCTATTGATACGGTCTTATCACCAGAACATCAGAAAGAAGTCATTCGCTATATATACAATCATCAAGTACAGTGTAATTCATAATCGTTTATAGAAAGTGTTGGTGTACGCATAATGTTATGCGCTGCTAACTTGTCTTTTGGATGTAAATTTTTTTCTGAGAAAGAACGAAGATGGTGGGTGGGGATTTCACGTAGAGGGTCACAGCACAATGTTCGGTTCAGCCCTTAATTACGTCAGCTTGAGGTTGCTTGGGGAGGGACCAGAAGGCGGAGAGGACATGGCCGTCGCCAAAGGAAGAGGTTGGATACTGCAACACGGTGGTCTTCTAGCCATTCCTTTTTGGGGCAAGTTACTGGCTTCTGTAAGATTTGTTCATCACTCTTTTTAACACATTTACATTTATGCTTTCTGTTCCGCAAAAAATGAACCATTGGAGCTTTGAGATATGGTCAGATACTTGGACTTTACGATTGGTCAGGCTGCAACCCCGTGCCTCCGGAGTTCTGGCTTCTGCCTCAATCCTTCCCAATTCATCCAGGTTATTAGCTTAATTTCCAAGACATGCCATAATTAGATCGATTTTTCAGTTTTTTTTTTTCATGTTTATCGAGTTCAGGCAATATGTTATGCTATGCTCGCTTGGTTTACATGCCAATGTCATATCTGTATGGGAAGAGGTTTGTTTATCCAATCAATGGATTGATTAGAAGTCTAAGAGTGGAGCTTTACAACGAATCCTACGATCGCATTAACTGGACCAAAGCCCGTAACACAGTTGCAAAAGTGAGTTGAATCTATATATGGCGTGGCATAGCTGTTTGGTCTGTAATTAAACGTCCTTTTTTGCAGGAAGATGTTTACTTTCCTCATCCTCTCATACAAAACGTGACATGGGATTTGCTTTATCGCGTGGGAGAGCCTCTTATGAGACGATGGCCCTTCTCTACGCTGAGAGAGAAGGCGCTAAGAGTTGCAATGCAACATGTACACTATGAAGATGAGAACAGCAGATACCTTTGCATTGGGTGCTTGGAAAAGGTAAAAGACGTTGGTAGGATCACTTGTATATTTCGATGATATTGATGAGAAGTCTTTGAATTCTGTATTCCAGTTTCTGTGTCTTATTGCTTGTTGGGTGGAAGATCCGAATTCGGAGGCGTACAAACGCCATTTGGCTAGGCTCCCAGATTACTTCTGGCTTGCTGAGGATGGTCTCAAGATTCAGGTCACTACAAACTCGCATTTGCATTTGATTAACACATGACGATTTCATCCGCCAAAACAAAAAAGTAAATTGATGAAGGTAAATTGGGGGTTGAGCAGACTTTTGGAAGTCAAATGTGGGAAACAAGCTTCGCTGCACGAGCAATCATGTCAAGTAACCTATGTGAAGAGTATGGATCAACACTACGCAAAGCATACAAGTTTATAAAAGCTTCACAGGTTAAGCAACATATATACAATTCCTTCCAATTCGAGTTTTCTTTAGCATTACACTTGAACTCAAGTAATTAACTGAATCTCTAAGGTTCGAGAGAATCCATCACGCGACTTCAAAGCTATGTATCGACATATCTCAAAGGGTGGATGGACTTTCTCGACACAAGACCATGGTTGGGTAGCTTCCGATACAACAGCGGAGGGACTCAAGGTGAAACAAATTAACAGCCACCATCGTAGAGTAGAGAGCTTCATCGTTTCCATGAATGCAGATCTTCAGATATATCTCATTTTTACAGTGTTCGCTCTTGTTCTCGCAAATTTCGCCACTTGTTGGGGAGAAGATGGAAACTGAGCATTTGTACGATGCCGTCAATGTCATGCTTTCCCTCCAGGTAACCAATTTTGAAATATAGTTAGATGCTTCAACACTGTATCTCTTTATTCTATAGCTTAAGTTGTTTGCAGAGCGGCAATGGCGGGTTTCCGGCATGGGAGCAGCGACGAGCATTCCGTTGGGTGGAGGTAGCTAGCTTTTTCTATACGCACTTCACATCTTTCCAAATGCATTTCCAAGTAATGGACCACAAGTTTCTGCATGACTACATTTTTTGTCAAACATGTTTCAGAAATTCAATCCAACCGAATTCTTTGAAGACGCATTAATTGAGCGAGAGTAAGACTACTTAGCCTCAAAGACTTGGACGCTACGGTGAGGTTTGTAGTAAGAGGCTTTAACTCTTCGTTCGGTCGCAACGTACAGGTACGTCGAGTGCACTTCGTCGGTGATCCAAGCTCTTACGCTGTTCAGGAAATTGCACCCCAAACACCGAAGAGAAGAAGTAGACAGGGCCATTGCTAAAGGAGCAGAATACATTGAAGAAACCCAAAATCCTGACGGCTCATGGTAAACCCAAAATCCCATCCACTTACGAAGTGTTGGAAAGTTTGGGCTTTGACTTGAGAGTACAGGTATGGTTGCTGGGGCATTTGTTACACCTACGGGACATGGTTCGGAGTGGAAGGACTTGCAGCTTGTGGTAGAAACTATGGGAACAGTCCAAGCATACGTAAAGCTTGTAAATTCTTGGTTTCCAAGCAGCTACCTTGCGGTGGATGGGGAGAGAGCTACCTTTCCTCCCAAAACAAAGTACGCAAACAGGCGTATGATTGTGAACCTGCCAAATTCGAATCTTGCATTCCCTGATAACAGATGAAAATGAGAAACCTGATGAAACTTGTATTCTCTTCAGGTGTACACAAATCTTGCTGGGAATCGAGCAAATCTAGTCCAGACTGCTTGGGCATTGTTAGCCCTCATCAATGGTGGACAGGTTAGGGTTTTCCCTAATTTTTGAACAGCACATTATCAAACCTAGAAATGAGCAAAACTCAATAATTCAATGTAATGTGATGATAAAATGTTTGTGTTGAAATAGGCTAACGTGGATCCAATTCCCATACACCGAGGAATAAGGAACTTGATCAATTCGCAAAGGGATGACGGTGATTACCCTCAACAGGTGCTTAATTTAGTAGCTATGATATGAACATATTTCTATAATCCTGTGCATATAACTAATAATTGTTTACTACAGGAAATTACGGGAGTATTTATGAGGAATTCTACACTACACTACGCCTCCTATCGAAACATCTTCCCCATTTGGGCACTTGGAGAATATCGCCGTAAGGGGTTGTTTGCATAGATTAGATATCTAAACATAATCCTCTAGTGGGTACCGGTACAATATACAAACTTAAGCTCTTGATCACAGTTTCTACCAAATGAGCATTAGAATAAACTGGAGAAGTAAAACTAATGGTATGCTTATGTTCTATCAATCAAAAATCCCTGAACATATTTGTTCTCTCTCTAAATAAAATGATGTATGAAAAAGCTAACACCAACTCAAGTTTCCAGTCCCTCAGAAGTGAAAAAGCATCCAAGTCCTGACTGAATTCAGGAAGCTAAGTCTCCCAATTACATGCTTAGACATGATTATCTGAAATATCAGTATCTCTATTAAATCCCTTTTGAAAATTTTAGAACAGAAAATGCTCAAGCAAGAGTCATGGACATTATCGGCCGAGCAAGACCAAGGTCTTGTTGTAGAAGCTCTCTCAAGTTGTTCTCCACCTCTGCCATCTGTTTTTCCAACTAATCTTTTGAGGTCTGCTCAATCTAAAACAGGTCAAATTATATGTGCTGAAACAATGTGCAGATTCAAAGATTACCTTTGAAAGCAGAGGAAAAGACCAGGAAACGACAGTGGTAAAATGGATACCTAGCTAAGTAGAGACAAGAGTAGTAGGTCAAGCTTTTTAAAACCAAAAATTTTTGGAAACTTGCCATTTAGTCAACATTGCTACATAGCAAAAGCAATGTATAGCTGTTTTTTGAACAGCAAAATGCCATAAAGTCACATATCAAGCAATCAACTAACTGATCTTGATGCAGAGTCTTGAGACTGAGATTCTAACTACGAAATCGATGAACAATTACATTCAATAAGTAAAAAATTTCATCATGAATGAAAACCATATTCTTGTTTGCAATATGTACTTGATCTTTTAAGAAAAAGTTTATGGAACCTCTCATAAACTTTACACAAGCATTTGTCTAAACTAGCAGTCATATGCAATAAGCATAAAGGAAAAGTAGATGAGGTAAAGTAGGTTTACCAATTTACATGTCGAATTTTATTTTACAAATACAAAGAAAAACACACAATAGCACTTCTTCAAGATTGGGAATCCACAAAAGAAGGAGGGATCGCATGAATAGAAAGAGAAGATATACCTGTAAAGATGCTATTGCAGTCTCGCTGTCCTTGAGCTTTTGCTGTTGTTCACTCATTAAAACTGGTTTAGGCTCCAAGACAAACCTGGCCAGCATATGAGGGATACAGATCATCAGAAATCTATTACAAATACCCAATGAAACGTGTTGAAGTTGCAACCTTTCATATTCTGCACTTCTTCCTGAAAAAGAAACCAAAAAGTTGAATGTCAAAATCCAGAAGACATCGTGGTAAACTATACACCAAAGTAACAGAGGAAAAAGCTGTGGAACATCGCTAGACATATGCATTAGTATCATCGGGAAGCTGATGTAGCTCTTCCAAAGTTAAGTAAGCACGCTTCTTTTCTCCCTCCTTGGTTTGCATTTGATTTAGCACTTGCACAAAAAGGAGTCATTGGTATAGTTAGATGGTTAGAGATACTGAGCCTAAATGTTTAAAACCTAAAAACGTACTCAGTTACAGAAGTTAACTGAACTTGATAAACCAAAAGAAAATGAACCAATTAAGAGCTACAAATTGGTGGAGAAGGAAATCTAAACCTTTTGACATGAACAGAAAATAAATATAACGTGTACCAAGTCTTTACTTTAAATAATCAGCATCACATGTAGGCTTTATCTTAGCGAACAATATAGCATGCATTATACAAAGGAACGATAATTAAGTGAAAGCTCAAACTTTTGACAATGATATAAGATCTAAAGCTCGACAATTCAAAAGATACATATACCAAGTTGAGGTCTTTCCTAGATAGCGAAAGCACGCATCTTGTCTACTACTGCTAAAAGGAGAGAGATGGGCAGACATTAAGAAGGGTTGCACAGTTCAGTTGGAAGAAAACCCAAATTTGAATCAATCCAACCAGAATAGGGCGAGTTATATCATTCAACTCAGTGCATACACAAAAAAACGGAAGGCATTTTACCTGCTTCAATTTGCCGGTCGTCTCAATCATGCGACCGAGAAAAGCCTACGTTTCAAGAAGCTAAAATTAGAAATCAAATGCGAAAGAGAAACAACAAGTTTAAGTGATGAAATGCTTATGCAAATACAGGATCCCACAGTTCCGTTAGCTTCGTCGGCCATTAGATACGGTGGAGACAAGAGGTTGAAGCTGAACACTCCCAGTCCCAAGTAGTAACATATTATTTATTTAATTATTGAGAATAAGTTCAACTTTACTATTCTTAATTTTAATTGTTCTTATAAAATAATAATTTTTATTATCTTCTTGCATTAATTTGTGGAAATGGCCCAATCCTTTATTAGCTGATATAAATTGGTCATTTAACTTAATAGAATTAGTCTCAAGTTCGTTATTTGTACAGCTGTATTTTCCTATTTTCTAGGGTCTATTCATTGTTTTTCAGTAGCCGAAAGCATGTATATAAGCAATGTAAATGATTGATTCAGATATGGAAAATCATTCCAACATTTTCCACATGGTATCAGAGCCGGTTTCTTCCGCTCTCCTTCTCTGTTTTCTCGATCTTTCTTCTGCTCTCATTCTCTGTTTTCTCGATCTTTGAGATTTCATTCTCAGATCTCTGATTTTTTTTTAGCCGATTCTATGGCTTACAATACTGATCTCAGTCATGTTTCTAGCCCTTACTATCTTCATCCTAATGAAAATCCATCCCTGGTTCTCGTTACTCCTCCACTTTCCA
>JAOSBK010000007.1:33108030-33119996 GCA_027568895.1 Erythroxylum shatona
CAGCTGCTCAATTAGCGGATCTCTTCACCAAGTCTCTGGCTGCTCAACCTTTTCGAGATAACCTTAGCAAGCTGGGACTGCTAAACATCCATTCACCAGCTTGAGGGGGGCTATTAGCTGATATAAATTGGTCATTTAACTTAATAGAATTAGTCTTAAGTTCGTTATTTGTACAGCTATATTTTCCTATTTTCTAGGGTCTATTCTTTATTTTTCAGTAGCCGCAAGCACGTATATAAGCAATGTAAATGATTGATTCAGATATGGAAAATCATTCCAACATTTTCCACATCCTTCCTGATTGCTGAACGAAGAATTTTCAATAATGACTTAAATGCTCCAACTTCTAACCAATAGCAGTAAATATGAAATGAAGAGGTGGAGCCAAAAATGTGTAGACGAGAAGAGAACAACTAAATAAATACTAGTTTTAGATCATAAGTCAATGCCAGAAATCTATCAGATTCAGATTAAATTCATTCAAATTTCGGACCAAGATTACATCTTTAATAATTAGACTAATGGTTGATAGTAATAGACCAATGGTGGGTGATTTCGTTCACTAAAAAGGAGATTAGGAAGTTAATAGTCGAAAAAGACATGTCCCACAAGAAGGGGCGTTTTTGGCGGCTGGTCAGATTTATTCCAATCTCCTCCTCCTCCAATTATTTCTTTCTTTCTTTCTCCTCCTTTTAATCAAACACACTCATTTTCCTTCTTTTTTTTTTTTTTTTGGTTCGTGGTAAGCAAAAGTCGTAAACTTTCTCCATGCCCGGATCAGATCCCAGTCTCATTTCTCTTGTTTCTTTGCATATGGGATAATGTGATGCCTTGAATCCAGAGTTGTTGGTTTGAGGTCTAAATTCATGGGGGTTTGTTTCAGCATTGAAGACCACCATCTCGTTCAAGAACAACAACACTTGCCTTCTTCCAAGTCTTATCAAGGTAACTGATTCTTTTTTCTTTTTTCTTTCTGGGTCTTTGTCTTGTAATCTTTGTTCATATTGATTCAATGCCGTCCAATTCTTTTTTTTCTTTTGTTCTTTCAATTCTGATATCATAGCAAACAATGGCGCATTTTGCTTAGAGCTGGATTTGTTGCAAACTCTGTGTTTGGCTTATTGGCATACGAGACCAGACCAAACTTTTCAACGACCAAGGACTCGTAATTTTTCAGTGTTGGTTTATTACGTTGTTAAGTTGCCATCACGAGATTTGAACACCCAGGAAAGCAAAGATCTAGGATTTTATGAAAGTGCCTTTAGATGCCAGTGCAATTCTCTTATTTTTCAGTTTTTATTGCAATCCTAGTTTAAAGAAGAGACCTTGCTAACCTCAAATTGAATAGAGTTGGGAGAGCAATGAGAGGAAGTATTCGACATTTGAGAGAATAAATTTAGTTTATTGACATTTTTTGTGGGTAAAGTAAATGAAGTACTATGCTAATGTATGTATAATCACAGTGTATGATTTATCTTATCTTAATGTTTGATTAGCACATGCTCAGTGCTTTAAGCGCCTGTTCAGTGCCTTAACCTATAAGTCTATTTTGAAGGGCGACATGACGCTGATAAGTCCCCTAGTAAAACAAATAGGCCAGAGTTGGAGATCAAAAGCATGAGTTCTCTATCAGTCCCCAGGAATGTTACAGATCTCCGTCAAAATCCTGGATACGGCAATGTTGATATTTTTACATACAAGGAGATGACATTGGCTACAAAACATTTCCGACCAGATTATATTCTTGGTGAGGGTGGTTTTGGAGTTGTTTATAAGGGAATCATAGATGCAAGTGTAAGGCAGGGATATGAAACCACTGATGTTGCCATTAAGGAACTTAATCCTGATGGGTTACAAGGTGACCGAGAATGGCTGGTATATGTCTCTTCATGTTTACTTAGTTATTCTTCTCTCTGTTATACTGTATTTGGAATAACTTTTACTCAACTTGTTCTGGTAAATGAGTGAATTTTCTTTGCTTAACGTAATCAGTAGCATGGATGACATACAGCAATTTTTAGAAAACAATTGACATGATGTATTTGTGGGATGATTGTTATAGAAGCCGTTGAAATTTTGTATTATGTCCCCCAAATTGTCCTAACAAGCAAATGAAGTGAAATGGGATATGTCTCAGTGAGTACTGGTGGATGTAATTCTGTCCTTGAATATGGAGATTACTAATACCATGCTTCCTTATATTCTCATATTCCAGTTGAGGAAAACCTGAATGGTTGCTAATTGGAGTTGATTGAATGCATAGGCCTCAGTCTGTGTCAGTAATTATTTTCCTTTATTGTTTGCTGCATATTAGTTGTGATATTAGACAAAAGCATGCTAACTTGTGTTTAGAATGTTAAATTTGAAGAGAACACTCATTCTTCTGTTGCTTTCATTCACTGTATCAGTGTTCATTTTGCAGGCGGAAGTGAACTATTTAGGTCAACTGAGTCACTTAAATCTTGTGAAACTTATTGGGTATTGCTGTGAAGATGACCACAGGCTTTTAGTCTATGAATACATGGCCAGTGGGAGCCTTGAAAAACATCTTTTCCGAAGTAAGTTGCTATACTTTGAAGGAAAGGTCTAATTAGGAATTGCTTTTAATTAACACGGGAGTCTTCCAAATCTTCTGAATCATATTGAGAATTGATATGCATTTTTACTCGGTGACCTGGTTATTCTGGTGTCATGAGTATACTTTTCTAGGCATCATTGATCATTTCATATAAGTTTCTCCATGATTGAATGGGTATTCAACAATTGTGTTTTGCAAAGGAAGAAGATTACAGTTCTTACTCTTCCTATTTGCTGTGGCTTTTAGGAGTGGGTTGTAATTTGACTTGGCCAAAAAGAATGAAGATTGCTTTAGATGCAGCCAAAGGACTTGCATATCTTCATGGATTAGAACGATCAATCATATACCGTGATTTCAAGACATCAAACATCTTATTGGATGCGGTCAGTTGTGATTTTTTTTTTTGTTCAGAAGAACTATATTTAATTGTTACTCTTAATGATTATTAGTTTCGGCATTCCTTGTAAACCCTTGGAGGCTATTTCTGCTTTTTAAAACAAAAATATATGGTCAAATCAAGTATGAACTTGCAGAAATGTCTTTTTGCATTGTGCAAGAAGTCATGTTGAGTCAACTTGGATTTGCAAAAGCTTATGAAATCGAAGAGAATGACTTCAATTTTTTCCATTAGTTTCTTTGCTTAAGCTGCTGTAACAACTTGCAGGATTTTAATGCAAAGCTTTCAGACTTTGGCCTGGCAAAAGAAGGGCCAATGGGAGACCAGACTCATGTGTCCACACGTGTGATGGGAACATACGGATATGCTGCTCCTGAGTATGTAATGACTGGTTAGTATGTTGGAATATTTTTATTTATTTGGGCAGTAAAAATTTTACAAAATTTTGCTACTTGAAACAGATAGATCAGTTATTAAATTTATGGCTTGTTATCCCTTTATATGAAAATGATTTTCCATTTAAATGTCCAAATGAGCTATCAAGTCTATCACCTTTCTCTAGGAATAACCAAGAAAGTTCCATAGAAAGCCCTGAAAAAAGACCCATTATGACAGTTTTGGATTCAACTATTATTAGTAACAATTTTAGTTTCTTACTCTATTTCAATGATTCCAACCAGGCCATTTGACAGCTCGAAGTGATATATATGGTTTTGGAGTGGTATTGCTCGAGTTACTTCTTGGAAGGAGAGCTTTGGACAAGAGCAGACCTAGCCGTGAACACAACCTTGTTGAATGGGCACGGCCACTCCTGAACAACAACAAGAAGATTCTCAGGATCTTAGATCCAAGAATGGATGGCCAGTACTCTGTCAAGGTTGCAATGAAAGTAGCCACTTTGGCATTCCAATGCCTCAGCCAGAACCCAAAAGGGAGACCCCTCATGAAGCAGGTGGTTGAATTACTTGAGAGTGTTCAGTCAAAGGAAGAAGAGGCAATGTTTCAGAGTTCTGGGGGAGCTGTGACCCTGTACGAAGATCCAAGGCACTTCCCACACACCCAGTCGGAGAGAAAAAGTCCAATTAGAAGTAATCATAGAGAACCACGAAGCAGCAAAACCTAATAATGGAAGAAGTAACAGTGAGCCGCCACCTGAGGCAACCACTTTGTAGCTCTTCTCCTGAAACCGCAATGCATGGTTGAATGAGAAATAAGCATCTGTCCTGAATTGGCATCTGACAGATGGAGATGGAAACCGGAACTTAAGAAGTATGCCAACTGAACTATCATCTAAACATGCTTATTAACTACCTTCATTTCTTAGTAGGATATGGCGAACTTAAAAAAGTTAATAAACACAAATATGCCATTGAATTGAAGGTGCTTCTCTTCCTTATGATGAGCAGCGAGTATGTTGGTTTTGCACGCCGTCAGGTACCTTTTACTGCTTTTTGTTTGGAAAAACAACGGAAGAGTATACATCCTGTTGAAGTTTGTATGAGCTGTAGACAATTTTTGAATGGAATATATAAGCATTTCCTGTGATCTTTAGTACATTACTCGACTGATTCCCACCCTGTTGAAAACCCTGAACTTGGGGAAGATGTAAATTGGCCTCCTCTGTTTATAACTCACATGGTTCCAGATGGAAATATTACTGCAGATGGGTAAACTTTTATTATGGTTCTTACTTGCACTGTCAGAACTTCTTTCATTCCCTTTTCATTGTTACTGATTAGTCACCGATTAGTTGCTAAAACCATTCCTCTGAGCAGTTGCATGGAAACAATTGATACACGGTTAAGTTTACATGCCTGTTATTTTTTGCATTTGTGCTTATCATGGCCTTATGAATCAGTTCTCATTGTAGTTTCCAGATGCTCAGGTCATAAAAAGGCAGCCATACTTTCACCGTTTCCAAAAGACAATCAGAATAATCAAGACAAATTCATACTTAACATTTAATTGCAATTTCATTCAAACAAGCACTTTGGACGAAGTTGCCTTTTATACTGTCTGATATCACCAGCATGGAAGTACAGCAGTTGATCTTGCACCAGCTTTGTCTTGCAGAAAATAGATTTCTAGGCCAGAGACTCCCCCTTGCTTAAATCCAAATTTAAGAGGTATTTCATATCGGGGACCCTACCAAAAGAAACTTATCTAATTAAAAAGTGTTCTTTGCGAGTCTCGACAAGCATTTTCTGAAAATCCAAAATGGTACAGTATTTACCCCAGAGATGGTGCAATTTGATGGCAAGTTGAGTGACCAATCTCCTTTCCGCAGTATTAGAAAATTCCATGTTGACAGCCTGCTGCATTGCAGACAACACCTCTCTTCTTGCTTTTGCTGAAAGAACAAGATAATCTGGTCCATGGGCTGTGCTCAAGTCCACCACCTAGGAGAAAAGATCACAATGAATCTCATATTGCTTCTGAGTATATCTCTATCTTAATAACACGGGTTCCAGTGAAGCAAAATCAAACCAATCATCATTAAAGCAAACTTCCATTCCGAAATCTCCCATGACATTGGACGACAATGAAGTTCAGGAATAGGGAACTAAGAATTCCCAACCATTTATTAGCTACGCAGTCAAGGGCAACAAAAGTTTAAAGTGCTCACTTACCTGTTGCAACCAAGGAATGATAGAGTTCACAAATCGTTGTTCCAAGAAGAATGACGCCAAAGTGCTAAGAACATCGCTCATTGTCGTATGGGATAAACTATCCAATACAGGACCCGTTCTATCAAGAAGTTCAATTAGAATAAGTTCATTTCGAGAACAGAGCGCTTCCACATATGCAGAATCTATGTCCCCTTTGCATAAAAAGCCTTCAACATGTTGCCGTAACCAGTTCTTGCTCTCTGAACCATTTTGTCTGACATTGGGACTTGAAAGTGGTGTTAACATGGAATCCATGTTTCTCATCTGACCAACGCTATGCAAACCCTGTCCGGAAGTCTTCTGAATGTCCTTACATACCGCATTCCTACATGCTCTTATGCCAGTATTTTTTGAAATCTCCGACCCTTGCTTGGCAGAATTACTGAGTCTACTTTTACTGAATGTCTTTTCCTCCCAAATATCATTATTCTTTGCAGAAGGCATAGGAGGATGTCTGTTCTGAACGTGTACAGAGGGGCGAGGAGTGCAGGTAGAAAGCCTGGGAGAAGAAACACTTTGGTTCTGCTTCATTATTTTGGAGATTGCTGACTCAGAATGTCTTCCCCCAAGTACAAGAGTATGACCAATTCTATCAACTTCATATTCTAAACCTAACACCTTAGACTGTAGCATAGTCAAGCTATCCATGATGCCAGTTGAGAAGACCTGCAGAAGTAAGTATCATTGAAACTTCAAACATTGAGCAGATAAGAAACCTATAACAGCAAGAGGGACGTGTTTGTCCAATATTATGTAAAAGAGCAGTTGCAGAGAATCCATGTATATTGAAAGTATATACCTGTAGTTGTTCCATTAAGGTTGCCTGTTTGTTTTCTATCTCCAAAAGTTGCTTACTGATGTAAGCCATTTCACCGGATAACTGAACACAACACTCACGATAAGGCTGGGAACTAGTGTCTGTAACTGCAGACTCTATGCTTCGGCGATCTTGCATCTTTGCAGTGTACATGTGTTCTTGACTCCCAATCTCTACTGTTGCAAATTTCTGATTTCTCCCCAGTGGTTTCAACAAACAGGCCCCCTCAGGTGAGTCAATGGACGGAGTAGCAAACTTGGTCACATAATTGTTAGCAACAAGGTTGGACACAGACGAACACTCCTGCTTGTCATCCATCGAGACATATTCACACCCAGTATCTGGAATGCTTGTAACGTCAGTACCTATGCCTTCCATAGTCTTGGTAACACAGCTACCCTCGGATTCGTCATTTTGAAAATCTGATAAAGGAAAGTTACGAGCTTTTGGAACAGCAATTTCTATGTTCCAGTCATCTGCTTTAGCATGCTGAGCATCCATGTAATTTTGAGAGGATTTTTTGACAGACAGCGGACTCCTTATTCTAGCCAATTTTGTGAAACCTGTCTCACGTTTGGCATCCTTCGAAATAGAGTCACCAGTACTGGTAAGGTCGCTGTAGTCACCTCCGCAAAAGTTTTCTGGAGGGAGCATGTAAAAATAATTGATATGAGGAAGTAGTACAGTAAGTGATGATGTAAGGAACCAAATTATTCCTTGATACATCAGAGATAGTATTTGAATCCAACAAGTAGACTAGTAGAAACATAAAGTAACTTTAAAAGATTGAGAAAATTCAAAACCTTTCATAGAGGATCCAGCTTCTGAGGGTTCAGGAGTATCAGGACCTAAAAGAGTTTTCCAGCACCGCAAGGCATGGAGTACAGTGTCCCTAACCGGTTTCACCTGTAAGAAACCCAAGAAACTCATGAACCACCACAAACTGGTGCGGCGCGTAAGAATTGGCAATCAAGAAAGGACCTTGTCGAAACGGCATGATTCAAGAGAACGGACAGAGGAAGCTTTGAAATCATGCAGGCAAGGTCCAGCAAGTTCACCCAATACTAAAGAAGCTGCTTTGCGGGTCGTCCAATCACTGTCCTTAAGAGCTTCTTGAATGGTGGCCATTGCAGCGGATAGAAGGGTGTGTGAAGGAGCACCCCCAGCCTGAGAAAAAAAGAAAAAAATTATGTTTCGTTTTGCATTAAAAAAGAAAAAACGATATTTTCCGTTAATGACATGATAGAACCACCATACAATACATACCTGAATAATGCTCCTAATCAAATGAAGAAGGGCCGATTTAGCCAAGAAATGCGGAGTGTTGAGCAATTTAACGGTCCTGGAGAGCATAGGGTGCAAAATATGGACAGGGGGAGGAACAGGGGTAGAATCAATGACCTTGGACAAGCACAAGGCTGCACCACCCTGAATGTGCTTATTATGTTCTGACAAAGCTTCAAAAAGAGGCTTTAACAGGACAACAAAATGAGCATCTTGAGTGTTATTAGTGGCGGCAGAAGCAAAGACGGACATAGTTTGAAGACAGGCGTCCCTGACAAGAGAATCAGGGTCCTTAAGCCTCTTGACTAGGGCGGCGACCATCTTGGGGAGGTGAGGGGAAAGGAGAGAGTTGGGGTGAAAGGAGAACAAAGTGGCCATGAGGCGGAGGCATTCTTTGCGAACGGCAATCTTGTGGTCGTCGGAGGTGTGGAGGAGAATGCAAGACAAGAAGGAGGGAATGTCAGGAGGGGCGAGGGACTGAGCGATGAGTTGGAGGTCATGGATAGCTAATTGGCAAGTATCTCGATCGGCAAGCTTGTTGAGGGCAACAACCACCTTGTGTTTGAGTTCAAAATTAGAAGATCGGCCATTGTTAACTTGGGAATGTGGCTTCTTCTTCATCATCATCATCGTGGGATGAGAAAACCCTTCCTTCAACAGTCAACACTCATTCTGAAAGAGAGAGAGAGCTTTATTTTGGAAGTTCAAATTTGTGTTTCAAGGCAAAGGCGCCTTTCTAAAGAGAGCGCATCGGTTCACGCTCCCATGTCTGTCTTTTGTCGTTCTGTTCCCAATAATTATTTTTAAATTATCAAAAATATCTATTTTATTAATTCTTTAAAATACATACAAATATCAAAAAATTCATTATTAAATTAAATTTATCTCTTATTATTATTTATGTTTGAATACGACTTAAATAAAAATTTTTGGTTGGCATAAATAAGACCCCAAAAAAGGAATATTCTCTAAATATTTATTAATGGGCTTGAGCCTCGAAGTCGAAGAATTAAGGACATGTTCCTAAAAAACTGATCTTTGTTTATCAACCATATATTATCTAACTAAATCCAAATATCTCTCGTATAGGCCCAAAGCCCAAATGAGAAAGATGTCCCCATAAGCTCAATAACTCATCATGCCATTCCTATTGATTGGTTACTTAACAACAACTCGACTACATTCAACAACAATGTCACTCAAACCTTGTTTTGACAGGAATGATAAGTCTCTCCCCAACCACCACAACCAAACTGTTTAGACAGCACAAACTCCACAGCTTTCCTAGTGCTCCAGCTCCTTCCCTCCCGCCACCAACCCTGTTATCCCAAACAAGTTTGTTCTTTGTCAGCCAAACCACGAACCATCTTCTTTCTGTATGCTTTCAATAAATGCAGCTGCTTTTCTAATGCTCCGCTCAATTTCATCTCTTCGATGCCCTGGATATAATCTTTTGAACATTGCCAGTGCTTGAATTGCAGCAGATGTACATTCCACGTAATTGTGCATACATAACTGTTACTTACTATAAGGCAGCAGCAGCAAGAATATGGATCACAAAACAGAGAAAAACGCTTGGTTTTTCTAGTCAATGATGAGATTCCGTCACTTCCGGATAGTCAATCACAATGTTGATCACCTGCCAACCATCCAACCAAATCATATTCATGTAAGCATTTCTGAACAATTCAAACAAGTTGACTACTTTTTAACTTCATTTCCATTACAGTATCTCCAGCCAACTGTAAGATCTTGAGAGCCCATAGGTCACATAACCACCATTGTCATTCTGCAGCATCAACAAAATGATTGCTAATCCCATACTGTTATTTCATCAATAATATTGCAAGCATTATAAAAGACTCTACCTTCCTATCACAGTTAGTTATAAAAACTATCTCAGTTTTGAGTTACTTGTGAAGAGAGAATCACGTTCACGGCATCATATGGCCGGTTTGCATTTAATCTTTCCCCGACAACGTAAGGGGAAAAACAGGAGAAAGCGTAAGGAAAACTTTAATTTGATCACCCATTGCTTTAAATCCTTCAGCTGTGCAGTCTGAAATGGGCCATCTATCTGCAGTTGAGAAAGGCCATGCACCTTTTGAAATATGTAGATACCAATAGTTTAGATCTCCAGGACAGTCCTCCAGAACCTTCAAAACAATACGAGTTAGATAGACCATCACCTGATACAGGATTTCCAAAAATGAGAAGCAATGGAGAAAATAACCTGAGAATTTTTAATAAATGAATGTGCTTTCCTTGAGTAGGACCATACTCCTCAACAAGATTAGTTGAAATAATAGCTTGAACAGCAAAAGAGGCATCCCATGATTGACTTCCATTATAGCCCTACCAAACACATGTCAAGAGACAATCGAAATACGTGAAAGGTCAATCAATAAAACATGCAAGACCAAAACCACTAACAAATAAAGACCTCACAACTCATGAATGCTTATTGTTTGGACACTCGTCAAATCCACACTCGTCTTCAATTTCTGAAAACATTCAACCTATGTGTCTGAACTTACACAATAAGTATAAAAATGCAGCTGAGGGGCAAATCGGCATTTTCATCCCATCTTCAGCAATCCATAGGTAATCATGTAATCTTGGCAGATGCAACTTGAAAGCTTCAGATTTAGGATCTTCCACCCAACAACAGAGCATGTTTAACACCTGCATTAGTCCAGATTATAATAAAAGAAAACAGAAGAACAGCAGAAAGAAAGAGAAAATGCTTCTAATTTACACAATTGTAAAAGCAGCAATCAAGTCATATATCTTCGACAAGGAGGCCAAAACCTGAAGGAAGGTAGAACTTTTTCCTGATAAGGTATCCCACTAGGATGATAAGCATGTCTATGTTCAAATTTAAGTGCAAGCAGTTTCAGATAACAGCTACCAAGACAGGGAGAATTCTAACCTTGTTTACAGGTCCTATGCAAATATAACGTGTATTCTCATCTTCGTAGTGTATGCGTTCCATCACAGTGCGAAGTGCCTTTTCTCTCAGTTTCTTGCCAGGCCACCCCATTAAAACAGATTCTGCAGCTTTATCAAGAAATGCCCAGAGTAAATCTTGGATTAGGGAAAGCGGATAGCATAGATGATCGACGAAAACAAAGCTAAAACCAACAAAGTCCATAGTCTCATAAAAACTAAGCATGAAGCTGCTTGGTCAGAAAAGCCAGCATCTGGCACATTATACTAGCCAGTACCTTTCAATGCACAACTGAAATACCATATAACCAACCTTTGCACACAAGTTGCGTGCTTCATTCCAGTCTACATCATGGTATGGGACCGTAAATAGTTCCTTCCTCAAAGACAACTGTTGGTGTGATTGGGCCAACAAACCTCTTTCCATAAAAATAAAGACATGGGCAGATAGGCCATCCGGCAATGACACCACATCCTTCCTGCAGATTGGAGAATCCTGTCATTTCTAATTTGGGTAAAGGATGACGAAATCTCAATTATTCAGCCAAACAATTGCAGATTGAATGAATCACAGGAGTGAAAAGCACACACCTTTACTCCTCTTTCTACCACTTCAACTCTTCATCACAAAAATGTTAACAGGTTTAACGCAATGGGGTTCTCAAATCAGGTTTTCATAGTTCAAACAATCAGATATTCATCCCTGAACCCAACCTCAAGACAAT
The DNA here is from genome assembly GCA_027568895.1 of Erythroxylum shatona. Classification (NCBI taxonomy): domain Eukaryota; kingdom Viridiplantae; phylum Streptophyta; class Magnoliopsida; order Malpighiales; family Erythroxylaceae; genus Erythroxylum; species Erythroxylum shatona. The sequence continues at coordinate 33,119,450 of JAOSBK010000007.1, forward strand.
TAACCAATGATGTTTTCAGGGAATTCAGCTCTTGTAAAGAATTAATCAACAGGTCCCTTTGATTAGCATAGGTTACCACGTTATATGCATCAGAAGTGAATACTTGGAAATAGTAAATCTAAAAGAACGTGTTGAAAAGTAAGATACCAGGATGGAATGGAAGAATGTACAGAAGAAGCCATATCTCAGGAGGCAGGGGACTATTCCCAGACCACTCGAACCCTCCAGGTACCTGCGTCCAGAAAATGATAGCAATTCTCTTATTAGAAGTATGAAGTATCAAACATAGGGGCAAAGTTATAGATAGAAATTATGAATCAAAATAAAACGTGGTTCTGCCAGATTCTGGCGAGGCTGAACGTTGCCGTTTAAATCCATGGATTGATTGTCTTTTGTAATGACTGCGACGTGAATACCCCTGCAAAACAAGAAAAGGCACATCGGGGGTTGTGTCCCGATTAGCCCCTCCAACGCTCAAGTTAGTCTTTTGGTGAAGGTGAGGCAGCAGAATACGGAGAAAACTAGGTTATGATTGCGTACCTGAATC
>JAOSBK010000007.1:33127479-33163804 GCA_027568895.1 Erythroxylum shatona
AGATGATGAATGTTGATTGATCATGAGTAAAAGCTTGGAATGTTGACATCTTGCTATGATTTTTGAAAGTCACTCATTTTTACTAGTGATTATATATTCTTGGAACATATGGGAAATGAGTAAATGCTTTGGGTCGTTGATTTATATGTGATTTTAGGTACAATTTAGGAGCAAAGAAATTAAATGAGTCGAAAGCATTATATTTGGGTTATTTTCTAAAGATCAATACTCATTTGTCTTTATGGAGCGAGAAGAACAAAATTAAAAGACAAGAAGAGTACATAAAAAATGAAAGGACAAAGAAGATAAGTTAAAGATTGCATCTCACAACCATGTAGCTACTTGAATATCATGGTTTAATAATAAAACAAATGTAGAAGAAGAAGGTAACATGATTTTGCATGCATTGGACTTAAGATGTTGAAGTAACACTGCGAAAGATAATGAGTAAAAGGGCAGCGTGGTTGATCAAGCAAGGAGCAACAAGCGTGAGTGAAATGCTTGCATTTAACGCATGCATTGGACGTCTAACGCAGTGTCCCAGAAGGTATGAGGAGAAGGTTTAAGGACATAGCAACATCTTATTTGTCTCATCATCATGCTATAAGACGCAGCAGAGGTGGCTGCGTGAGGAGAGCAGTCTAGACCGATGTGGCTACGTCTTGGAGAAGTTGGAAGACATGTAGTGGAGCTATAGCTAGGAGGCAAGAGCAGTAGCGAGGGACAATAAACCTGCAAGGTTTATTCGTTCCATCATTGAATAGTAAAATTGAGAGAAGATTGCGACAATGAATGAGAGACATAAGGATTTTCAGTTAGGGATTGGAATGGGGGCTAAAGCATTTTTTTCAGGGAAAGACCTATGAAGGGCTAGGCATCTCGATGTCAATTCAGAGGCGACATCGACGCTGATGACTTACGTTAAGTATTTTTTATTATTTTGTTGTTTTTTTCTCTCATTAGGAATTGATTGTGTTATCTTATGTTAATTGATTTGGGTTTTGCGTATAGATAATCGAATTTTCATTATTGTTTGATTATTAATGTATGAAACCCATTGGGTATTGTGAGATGATGATTTTAATGCGTTCATCGAATCGTTAACTGCAAGCCCATTGCTAGAATTTTGATATAATCTGTAATTGTTATGTTGAAATTCATGTGTACCGACTAATGATTCGTAATCATTATGGATAACATTCCTAGGTTAAATGACGCATCGTATGTGGTTATTGCCTTGATTAATCGATTTTTCTAATTTATAATGCTACCGCTTAATTAAATCTAGAGATCGTATCCTAGGTTATTCGATGGTTAGGTTTAATTAACTTTCGTATCTTGATTAAACAAAACCTAAGGGAAAACTCGGGTTAATTATTAATGCATAAGTAATAGTTGCTAGGAGAGGTTTGAGAACAACAAATTGATGAAATATGCTTAATTAGGGTGTAGGTTGAGATTGAACCAAAGAACCAGATCCCTACCAAATTCCCCACCTTTATCATTTTTTACATTTTTTCTTTAATTTGTTTTTATTAGTTACTTTCATTTTATTTTCTTCTTTTAAAAAAATCCAAAACCCCTCATTAACCCTAAAAATTGATTAATTTCATTTCATAAACTTTGCATACACTCTCTATGGGATCGACCTAGAGTCACTACTGCTATAGTAGTAGGTCTAGTTATTTTATTTTGACTAACATAACGACACGTGGTCAACCTTGAATTAATAACAAGCTCTATTAATCTCGATTTTTCCTTAGGTCATAGTTAATTAAAAGAAGCTCTTTAATTAACCCTGACTATTAGATAATCCAGAACAAGCTCTCTAAGTTTAATCGGACATCCGTGTTACAAATGAGGAAATAGACTAATATATGGAATAATCATTTAACATATACGTTATCCCTAATGATTCAATACCGTTAGTTGTCATATACAACTTCAAACTCAACTATTACATATCATATTCAAGTTTTAGCAATGGGTTTCTATGAAAAACATATAGATAGAGCATTAAGATCATTCGTACACAATCCCCAATCAATAAACACAAGATAATGTAAACAATCCAAAAAGAGGGAAATAAAATGATACACAATGATGATATGCTCAAATGTGCTTCTCGACCTCGATTTCCTCCGAGCCAGTGTTAGGAAGGTTATCCCTCCATTTTCTCCATCAATCTCTAAGAAAGACCTATGAAAAGCCTCTGTGATGTCAAAAACCAAAGAGAGAAAGAAGAAAATCGTGTTTGTTTTTGCTAAATGTGTCCACTATCACAACTTAATGCTTTTATAGTAAAAAAACTAGGTTAAAAATGGGAGAAGTATAAAGTCATGAGCGTGCGTTGATGTGTCATGGCCATGATGTCATGGGCGTGACACACCAAGTCATGCTCATGACTTTTCATGGTCGTGAGACACATCTTATAGCCATGATTTTTTGTCATTTTCTTATTTCATCTTCATTCTAATCGAAGTCCTTCTTGCTCCATTAAGACAATGTAGTATGAATATCGAGAAGATGGCTTAACGAATATGCTTTCAACTCACTTTAGCTATTATGCTTCCAAATTGTACCTAAAATCAAATATGAACTAAAGTGAGTGTCATAAGCATTCTAAAGCATTAACCACTAAGTTCTATGAATCAATTGTATCAATAATTAAACATATATCAATTTATCTCTTGGATGTCAGTTTTGCACAACTACCACCTCTTTTAATGTTAAATTGAATGGAGAAGTAACAGTGGTCACACATAGTAACACTGCACAAAATAACTAGACTTACAACTATAATGGTGGTGAGCCTAGGTCGATCCCATAGAGATTAAATCGAATAGTTTCCTAAATTATACGTATATGTAAAATAGTTTTAGAAAACAAAGTAAAATTGAGGAAATGAAAGCAATTCAAATTAAACAGCAGCAAAGTGGTATAATTAATAAATGGTTGGAAATTCGATTCTTTAGTTTAATCTTGGCCTATGCGCAATTTCACATACATCATTGCATTATCATATTCCAACCTCTCTTTAGAGTATTGATGGTAAATTAACAACAAGCTTTGTTAATCATAGTTTTTCCTTAGGTCTTGGTTAATCAAGAAGATCTTGTTAATTAACCCTAACTATTAGATAACCTAGAATATGCTCTCTAAGTTTTATCGAACAATTACTTCATGAGTGAGAAAAGCAAACCAATCTAAGCAATAATCACGCAATCTTAGATTACTTAACCTAGGTTACATTGTCCCTAATGATGTAATACTATTAGTTACCATAAACAAATTCAAACATGACTATTATGTGTCGTATTTAAAGTTCTAGTAATGGGTTCTTATGAAAAACAATCCAATAGAGCATCAAGATCATTTTTACACAATACCCAACCAATAAACACAAGATAACGTAAACAATCCAAAAAAAGGGAAAGAAAAAGATACACAAAGATGATATTCTTAATTCACTCCTTAGTATTGACTTCATCTCTAAACCGTCGTTGGGAAGGTTAGGCCTCCATCTTCTCCATCAATCTGCAATAAAGACCCATGAATCACCTCTGAGATGTCAAAAACTGAAAAAGGAATGAAGACAATTGCAATTGTTTCTAAAACTATGTGTGTTATCACAACTTAATGCTTCTATAGTAAAAATCTAGGTTACAGGGGGGACAAGTGGTAAGTTCACGGGTGTGACTTGATATGTCACGCCAATGAACATATGTCATAGGCGTGATATGGTCCTTTTGGTATTTTCTTATCTCCTTTAGCTCTAATCCTTCTCCCTCATGTTCTATGAAGACAAGTTAGTGCGGATATTAAGAAGATGGCTCAACAAGTATGCTTTCAACTCATTTTAGCTATTATACTTCCAAATTATACCTAAGATCAAATATGAACTAAAGTGAGAGTCTTAAGCATTTTAAAGCATTAATCACTAAGTTTCACGCATTAAATTTTTCAACAATTAAGCACATATCAAACACTTGTCTTTTCCTAATGAATTCTTGTTGGACCCAAATTTTTAACTAATTTTTATTTATTTATTTGTTTAATTATGTATTTATTATTTGTTTGATTATTTATTTGTGTCATTTTATTTTTAGAATTGAGATTATTAAAAAAGCGAGCATAAATAGAGATTAGAAACTTGAATAGAAAAGGTGAAATTAAGTTAGTGTTGAGTGGTGACTCAGAGATTGTGCAACAGCGAAGCCAGATGTTTGCCACGACGAACCTGAAAAAAGGGTTTTCATTGGTGAAGCTAGATATGATATAAAGAGATAGAATCTGGGAAAATTGGAAGACGAGTCTTATGAAAGTTCGTCACGGCCAACTTTCCTTGGTTTGCCGCAGGCAACTTTCCTTGGTTCACCTCAGTCAACTCCTTTGCTCGCCACAATCAACCTGTAAGGAATCAAAGTTCGCTGTAGTCAACTTTTATTGGTTCGCCGCGGCGTAGCTTTTCCTGCATAACTTGAACATACTTCGGTATTTTAGGCATAACTTCTTCCATAGTTATCCAAATGGAGTGATTTTTAATTTGGAGTAAACTAGAGACATAGGGATACAATTTTTCTGAAAAAATTGAGTTTTAATTTAGTCTATAAAAATTACAATTTCTAGATGGAATTTTAATATAAATTATTGTTTCTGTATAAGAATAGTCCAAAAATATTGGGGAAAAGCCTTCAGATTACTAAACCAAATTGAATGATTTTGTTGTCATTAGAAACTTAAGATAATGAGGAACATTTGTCTAAAAGAAATTGTTATCAAATTTCTTCATTTAGCTGATTATAAAGATCATGGGAAATTGACCCCAAGGTTTAGATTTTTAGAAGGATTATAGTTCAATTGTAGTATTTTGTATATTATTAAAGTTTTATGAATTTTCATTTGAATTTGGATTGAATAAGAAATTGTTTGTGTTTAGGAAATTAAGAAAACCTTACCTAAAAGCAAGAGGAAAGGCAACCTTGATCTTGGATTTCAAGAAAAATTAGGTGGGTAACATATTTGTGGTTATAGTGTAATTGGGCAAATTCTTGCCTATGCGTGTATGTTAGATTGATTGGATTTGATTTGTTTGAAATTTACTTGTTTGTAAATGTTGAAAATGCATGATGAATTATGACTATATTATACCTCGAAAGACGTCATGAGATTTTGTATTAAATGAAAAGAAGAAAAGGTTTGAAAATATGAGCATATATGAAACGATTATGTGCTTTTGTTTGTGCAAGAGTGGTACCATTCTGTTCGTCGTGTGGACATTGACAAAAGCCTTCTCCCGACTCTCTGCTTGTGGCATATGAGCTCTAAAAATGGGCTTATTCTATTCATGGTGTAAACTTCAGTTTCTCCATTCTATTTCCATGTGTTAGAGAATATTTAAAACTAATTGAGTTAGCCTCACACAACAGCTTAAGCTATTGTGGTGAAATGGTCACTTAACATGGTATCAGAGCCTCTATGACTAAACGGTCATGAGTTCGAATCCTACCACCACCTATTCTAATTAAATTAAGCACAAGGTAAAATAGGCCTATGCAAGTTTCAAGCCCAAAGGGCTTTCACTTGAGGGGGTGTGTTAGAGAATATATAAAACTAATTGAGTTGGCCTCACACAACAGCTTAAGCTATTGTGATGAAACGGTCGCTTAATAGATACCATCATCACTTGGGCACTCCAGTTGAATCAGGTACGACTTTATCTAATACACATTTAAATGTAGAGTCCAATTCAATGACAAACACCTTGCCAAATCCAAACCATTCACCAACACCTACATCCAATGATAATCAGACTCCAACATCCAATACATCTCCTTCCCCTCCTAACCAAATCATCCCATATACCAATCTAAATAAATTGCATAACCAAATGTTGATTTTCAATCATCAGGGCAGCCAGCCCAGTCGCTATCCAAAAAACATTGCAAAGATATTGGAGAAGTATTAGAGAAGAAGAGACCCATAGAAGCAGTACCGTTGAGATAACGTAACAAACGTTTGGCTGCTATCCAGTGATCTTGCATTGGTTGATGCATGAATTGCGCAAGTTTGTTAACTGTGAAGGACACATCTGGTCTAGTGAGAGTAACGTATTGGAGAGAAACAACCAGATGTCGAAATTGTTCTCCATTAGACATGAGTTCACCACCATGCTTAGATAGTGGCAGAGTGGTAGCCATAGGAGTCAAGGTGGCCTTGCTGTCAATCATGTTAAATTGATGCAATAAATCACAGACATATTTCTGCTGTGATAGCACAATTCCAGAGGATGTCAGAAGCACTTAATGCCCAAAAATAATGCAACTTGTCAAGGTCTCTAACCGGAAACGCAGATTGTAAAGCTTGCAAAAAAAATTCTAACTTGCTAGAATCAGAGCATGTAAGCAGAATATCATCAACATAGATTAAAATGAAGCATTTAATATTACCCTCCCTGTAAATGAACAAAGAAGTGTCTGTCTTGGAAGCTTGAAACCCAATCTGTAACAAAAAATTACTTAATCGTTGAAACTAAGCACGCGGTGCCTGCCGGAGCCCATACAGAGATTTCTGCAACTTACAAACATAATCCGGATGATTGGAATCAATGAACCCAGGTGGCTGAGCCATATATATACCTTCCTCAAGGTATCCATGCAAGAACGCATTTGATATATCCAGCTTCCTAATCGGCCATTTAGACACAGTAATAAGAGACAATACTGTGCGAATTGTTGTTGCTTTGACTACCAGGCTGAAGGTCTCAATGAAATCAATACCAGGTTGCTGAGAGAAACCCTTTGCAACCAAACGAACCTTATAGCGCTCAATATATCTATTGGCGTTCTGTTTAATACGAAATAGCCATTTATTTTACACAATGTTGGTATGTGGAGGGCGAGGAACCAACTGCCAAGTTTTATTTTGCAAGAGAGCATTAATTTCACTTTCCATGGCCTACCTCCATTGAAGATGAGGTTGAGCTTGATTGTAGGTCTGAGGCTCATGAGACAAAAAATCAAGCTTGGTTGTACATATTAAAGCATGTCGTCTTTGTCTAGTGGATGGTCGAAGCTGCATTGTGTGAGTTCGGATGGGGTTCTGTGGTAGAGTGTTTAGCGGAAAGTGAGAGGAAAAGTCGACTACAAGGTCTAATGCTGATGGATTTTATGGATTGGTATATGGGATGATTTGGTTAGGAGGGGAAGGAGATGTATTGGATGTAGGAGTCTGATTATCGTTGGATGTAGGTGTTGGTGAATGGTTTGGATTTGGCAAGGTGTTTGTCATTGAATTGGACTCTACATATAAATGTGTATTAGATAAATTCGTACCTGATTCAACTAGAGTGCCCAAGTGATGTTTTTTAGGTGTCTGATTTGTGATGGAAAGCCAGGGTGTCGTAGGTGGAGGCGGAACTATACCTGTAGATAATTGAGAACCAAGAAATGTGTTTGAATCAAACTTGACATTTCTAGCTAGATAAACACGCTTAGACGTGGGATCTAGACAACGATGAGCATGATGGGAAGGACTTGTTCCTAAGTAAATACATGGTATGGACCTAAATTAAAATTTGTGATTAGAATACGGTCTAAGAAATGGATAGATGGTACAGCCAAAAGGTTGTTGGGCAAGATAATTTGGTGACAACTTATACAAACATATAAATGGACTATGATTTTGAAGGGTTGGTGATGACATTATATTTATAGATTGAACACTATTTTCAACAGCATAGTTTCAGTATTGTAAAGGTAATTTAGCATGAGAAAGCAATGTAAGAGTAGTAACAATGAGATGACGAATTTTTCTTTCTACGGTATCGTTGTGTTCATGAGTGTAAGGACATGTTATCTTATGAATTATACCAATATGTTGAAAATATTTATTCAATTTCTGGTATTCCCCTCCCCAATCAGAATGAAAAGCTAATATTTTGGAATTAAATTGACGCTCTACAAGAGATTGAAATTGAAGAAACATGGCATAGACATCACTTTTATTTTTCAACAAATATAGCCAAGTAAAACGAGTAAAATCATCAATAAAAAGAAAAATATATTTATGACCTAAACTAGACAAGACAGGAGCAGGGCCCCAAACATTAGAGTGAATTATTTGAAAGGGACCCGTGCGCTTGTGTTCAATAGAGGCTAAGGAAAGTCTAGATAATTTTCCTAAGTTGCAAGCAGAACAAGGATTAAAATGGAAACTAGAGCAAGGTAACTTGAAATCTTTGATTATTTTGGACACAGTCCTACGATGTGGATGACCCAAGGCAGAATGCCAATCGGAAAACGAAGGAATAGTGGCTGCCATGGCAAACTTCAATGGTGATTTAAGAGAATAGATACCATCTTCACTTGGACCCTGCAAAAGAATCTTCTTGGTGACCTGATCCTTAACAAAAAAACAGTGAGGCCAAAATTCAAAGAAACAACATTTGTCAGTGGTGAATTTCTAAACAAACAAAAGATTTTTTACAATTTTAAGAACACAAATGATATTTTTTTAAATGAAGGGGACCATTGGAAGAGGGAATGGTAACCGTACCAGTGTGAGAAATCGGTAAGCCAACACCATTTCCAACATGAAGATGAGCATTACCTTGATAGGCAGTAACAGCACTCAAGGATTGAATATCAGGCGTGACATGGTAATTGGTTGCAGTGTCCGGGTGCCAATGGGTTGCAGAAGGTAATGTAGTGGAGTAGTTTGCCGATGGTGGAGGGGGTGGGTAGTAATTCATCATTGGAGGAGGAGAAGGATAATAGGGTGAGGGTCATGGACAATTGTAAGAGTAATTGGCCATTGGTGGTGGGTAGCAAGATTGGTTGTGATTTTGATTTTGATTTGGGCGTTGGTGACGATGACGACATTTGTCTGCAGTATGAATTCGATATCCACATATTTGACAAGGACCTTTGGGTATGGAAGTCGAATTCTTTTGCCAATTGGTATTTGAACTTGGCGTTGGAAGCAATGGTGGGAGAGGGTTGTTGGAGAATTGTCGAGAGGCCATATTGGCCTAAGGTGGATCATGGCAGCTTTTGAGAAGTATTTCATGAGCAATGAGTTGACCATGAAGCTCATGAAACTGTACAGGGTTAGGACGAAGGTTTAAGGTAGTGATAATATTATGGTATTCAATGCCAATATTTCTGTAAATGATGGCATTGAATTCTGCCATAGAGAGAGGTCGACCAGCAGCCTGTAATTCATCTTTTATTTCCTTGGCACGTTGAAGATAGGCAGAGATTGATAAATCATTTTTCTTGAATTCCTGAAGTTCAATATGAATCTGAAGTTGACAGTTTTGATAAATAAAACCGAAAGCTTGTGCTAAAGCTTGCCAAACGACTTGAGAGGAGTTTAGCCCAACAATATATGAGAAAACATCTTCAGAGAGAGAGGAGGGAAGCCAGGAATGTAAGAGCTGGTCCTGTTTGAACCAAGTAGCATATTCAGGATTAGGAATGTCAATTGTTGGGTTAGATGGGGATTTGATTGTTTTTTATGGTAAGGAAGAGCCATCAATGAGGTGGTTTAGATTGTGATAGTTTAGAAGAGGTTGGAATTGGGTTTTCCATGCCAGATAATTGGTGGGTTTTAGTTTAACAGAGAAAGAATGCTGGGCATTAGTAGGATGGGAAGAGATTTGGTTTGGTGGTTCAGGCATTGGTTGCTCTGATATCATGTACGAACAACAGAGAAGGAGAAGAGAATTTTTGTATATTTTTTAGTTATAATATTGTGGCTTTTATAGCCAAATACAACAGATATGCTAAGCTAAAAGTAAGGGAAAAAGATCTCAACAAATCAAGTATACACCAAAAATCAAGGAATCAAATATACACAGCATCAAGAAAATATCAATTGCTGATATCATAACTGAGTCTGCACATATCCAACTACCGATATCTTAACAGTATCGAAGATTAATTAGTAGGGTACTGTATTTCGGTTTTACTAGGCTTGACATTACTTTTGTAGTTCAATAGTTAAGTCAGTTCCTTAATGCTCCTTGTAAAGGTCATTGGGATGATGCTGTTCACTTGTTGAAATATTTGAAAGGTTGTCCTTCTAAGGGTTTGTTTTTTCCTGCTTCTACTGCATCTTATGTTACTGCAGTATCATCTCTTTGTTAACTTGTGGTTTATTGTGATGCTGATTGGGGATCATGTTTAACAACTCGAAGATCTATTTTTGGTTTTTATGTTTTTTTTGTTCTTCTTTAGTTTCTTAGAAGACTAAAAAATAGCCCACAGTTTCTAGATCTTCTGTTGAAGCAGAGTATCATAGCATGGCTTCAACTGTGTGTGAATTGTTATGAATTTCCTATGTGTTGCTTGATTTACATATTTCCTTTACTTTACCTATTCCTTTATGGTGTGATAACAAGGCTGTCATACATATTACTGCTAATCCAATTTTCTATGAATACACAAAACATTTTGATATTGATTTTCATGTAGTTTGTGATCAATAAAAACTAGTTTTGTTACTCCTATGCATATTTATTCCAATAACCAGTTAGTAGATATTTTTACTAAGGCTTTGGTAACTCTAATTATTGGTTTTCTTCTGACCAAGTTAGATTTGGTTGATGTCCACCCAGCTCCAAGTTGAGGGGATGTTTACTTTATGTATATCTTAAATAGACATGTATTGTTTATTTAAAGTGTAGTCATTTTGTAAATAGTCGATACTCGATAGCTTCTTTGTTTTACTTGTTTTGTATGTAAGGAAATCTTACTTATGTAAATAGTGAGTTGAAATAATAAGTCAGTTCTTATTATTTTCTCTCTTCTTTCGGAGAAAAGTAACAGAATTGGTGATTAGGAAGGAGTTCCATACAGGGGATAGGGACACTCCTCGTCCAAAGCTGCCACCTTGCAGATGGCATCTGAACAAAGAAAAAACCAAAACTGACAACCTGGAACGTTCTGCCAATGTGCCCGAACATCATGATGGCACGTAAACAAATAATAGATGATACCCTAATATTGTTAATTAACGGTCAGGTTTAATTTAAACATTTCTTAAATATTAAGATTAATTTTTAACGTTTTACAAACATTAAGATATAATTTAAATATTATAAAATGTTAGGTCCATTTTGTTCATCGTCGTAAAATTAGGGGCTAATCGCCCTCTTGGCCTGTTAGAAAATGGAACCGTAAGTGGCAGGAAGAAATGGAAGAGGAAATGAAGAACCTAAAAGCGCATGAGTAGAACTGAACTGTGCTGACGGAAATGGTTGGCAGAGAAATCGCGACGAGCATTTTCTATCCAGGCAAGGTCTACAGGAGATCGGAGTTGAGGATCAAACTCCCAAACTTGTTTACCCACGTGATTACTGGTCGTACGGAGCCATGGATTGCCGTCATCAGCGATCTTCAGCCTCCACATTCCCATCTAACAAAAAGTCGCCGTCTTTGACTACTCTATGCTATCAAAAGCACACACATACGTACTCGGTGTGTGAATGAGTTAGTGAGTCGTATATCAATGGTGAATAAGAAGGGAAATTCGTGACGGCATTGAAGAAACTTATACAGATGGGTTGGGTTGGGTTCTACTACTTCTATGTTGTAGTGAACAAAAGAACAGTGAAAGAGGGAAGAAAGTGAATGAGACAAATAGAGAGAGAATGAATTTGGAAGACAAGTCATCCTCCATACTCGGAGACTCCAACCAAACCAAACCAAGATAAGAGAAGGAGATGAACTACGTCTACTATTACTCTATTAGTCTACTACATCATCTGATGACATTGAAGAGAAAAACTTTACAACTCTGTCATGAGTTTTGGGCCCTCGTAAAATATGGGGCTGTCTGTTGCAACCGGTGGTTAATTAGTGGATACCCCATCTTGAAGGAGTTACCGTCGGCACCAATAAAATATTCATGACATGAAATTCATGTATTAGAAGATAAGATATTGAACTTTTATGATCATACAGTTAGATATATTGTCTATAAAAAGCTTATTATATTTATCTTGTTGAAAGAGTTAGATCTAGACATATGACATCTACTGTGGTACAGTAAACCATCTGCGTATAAATTTTATTACCTTTCACTAAGTGGTTTTTTTAAACGTTATCATGTACGCTCATCGCATATTATTCATTATTCCTTTTCTTACGAAACAAATAGACTAGTACATTAACTGACATCGTCATTTAACCCAAAAAATAGAGACGGTGACAGAGTCATTCTCAACCATTCATTGTGATATCTGTGAATGTCACGACTAGTAATTACGAAGAGTTTGGAGCTTTATGTGTAAGGTGTAACACGTAAAATGAATCTTATTATATGTTTTGGATCGTTCGTAAAAGAGAAAGTAAATGTATAAATATTTGATTTCAGAACTTTTCTGAAAATGTAACGAGATCAAATTCGTTGTGAAACCTTTACGAGATTTTTTTAATCAGGACGTAATTAATGTCTTTTATAGTTTTTCCCAAAACGTATGTTTTTTTTAATAAGTTGGAGAATTCGAATGCTTACTAATAATATGAGCAAAAGGCTTTAACTTTTTCATAATATATCGAGTTTTTCATCACATGCTTTGTATAAGTTCAGCTTATACTAATTGAAATCTATTTTTTTTTCTAGATTTAAGAAATTAACTTAAATTATTTATTGAGTAATTATATTATTTCTACCTGAATTAAATTATATAATTTAATATAATTAATTATTATTTATGAAAATGTCTAACAGCATGTTCTTTTCATTTTTCCCAAAGTTCTAAGGCTTGAATTATATGAAAGGACTGGATTGGGTAAATAATGACTTTTCATTACTGACTAGACGGAAAATAAGTAGCCCTACCCAGAGTCAAGATTAAGCAGGTGGGCTGTCTCTTCATATCGATTCCTACATAAATATTTACTATTTCTGGCAATGAGAGACAAGACCAGAAAAGGATACATTGTTCGTACGATATTCGGGCCATTTCTATCTTGTTTTCTTGTGCATATAGGGACAGGCTATCTGGGTGAACCAATCAAGTTATCAGTACTTCAGTCCTGCCCCATCTTGAAAATACAACATTGCATTGCTTGTACTTTCACATCAGTAGCAGAATTACGGATTGTTTCAATTAATTATTTTTAATTATATTTTATTTATATATTTATTTAAGATTAATATAAATGTATGGACCAAAAAATAGGGTTAGAAAACCCTATCTAAAGCAAGATGCTCCACCCGCAGAGTTAACGGTATAAGTTTGCTTGTCAAGAATCAACCAACTCATTGACAAGCAAACTTATCATGATCGTCAAGAATCCTCCGCGGACTATATATATATATATAATATTTATGTAAGTATGTATGTATATAAGTTCATAAGGAGTGACGAGTTTCTAAGGAGGAGTTCCTGAAGCTGATCTTCATCATCAGAAACGATAACAACAATGTGGAAGCTCAAACTTTCTGAAGGTGGTGGCCCCTGGCTTAGGAGCGTCAACAACAACGTTGGTAGGCAGTTCTGGGATTTCGACCCTGAGGACGTTGGAAGGCCTGAAGATGAAACTCAAGTTGAAAAAGCTCGAATCCAGTTTACCAGGGACAGGTTTCAAGCTAAACACAGCTCTGACCTCCTCGTGAGACTTCAGGTAATTAGGTGATTATTTAACAACAACCAACTTAACTTTTGGTTTCTCTATACTAATACTCAGAGCCGGCCCTTAGCAAGGGCAGCCAGGTACCTGCTCAGGTCCAGCTTTACGAAGAGTAAAAATTACAACTAAAAGGGTCTATTTTATTTTATTTTATTTTTAATGAAGATTTTGATCTTTATAAAAAATAATAAAAGTCTCTATTTTATTTTTTTTATTCTTTATAAAAGCCCACTTTTAATTATTATAAAAAAGGATAAAATAGGCCTATAAAATTTCAGGACCGGCCCTGCTAATACTTGATGATGTTTTATACTGCAATGAAGTTTGCTAGGCAGAATCCAGTAGCAAGGGAGATGAAACTGCCATGGACGAAGGTGAACAGTGAAGAGGAGATTAACGAGGAAGTGGTGACTAATACATTGAGAAGGGCCTTGAGATTTTACTCAACCTTGCAGGCTGAGGACGGTTTCTGGCCTGGTGACAACGGCGGTCCTTTGTTTCTCATGCCTGGCCTGGTACGTTCACATATTCAACTAATCACCAATGTTTAAAATTAAGATCCAATATTGAATTAGTCAAAAAAAAAGTTTAAGGTTTAAAGATTCAACTAATATTAAAATGCTATAAAGCTTGTATATAATAAATAAGAAATAAAAATTATAAAAATAAATACAAATATTGTTGAAGAAGTTGGGGATCATACATTACGTGCATGACAAGGCAACAAAAGTGTCGAAATTAAAATTCCAACTCCCAAGGTATCCCCATGAACCCAAAATCTATATGCATGTATAAACAGGATGTAAGAATATGAAATTACAATATATGTGTCTTGCAAATGTTCCTCTTTTCTTGAATCTTCTTTTTGTTTATGTAGTAGCAAACACCAAACACCTTTAATAGCCAGTGAAAAACGTTAGAGATGAAGAAATATAGTGTGTAGGGAAGGTTTGAGCACCAAACAAGATCGAAAATGTCAAGCAACCCTTGCTTGACATGTAAAAAAATTCTCCCTCTAACTCCCTCTAAATTTCCAAAACGTTTCTGGACTCCCTAGCTATTAATCTCTATCTATAAGTGATGAGAAATCACTTATATATGTTGTTGGAATTTGTCGTGACTCCACCTTAGACATCTATGTAACATTTGCTTTGTCATTCCTTTTCAACCTTTCTTACTACTATCATATCACTATATTATCCTGAAACATTCCTTCAATCTCCTAAGCGTGTGAACTTTAGAGTCCTGATTTTTGGCCACTTGAATTATCTTTTAATCTAAGTAATTCATGAATGGTTTCATGACGCTACTTTATCGAAAAGTAAGTAGATTGACATACGAACTCTATGATAGTCAATTATCCGACTTACGATCCTTTCTATAGGTAATTACCATGCAATTAATCCTCTTACCATTCTATACCCTACTTGGTTCAGAGTATGGGTCACATGTGTCAACTTCCACTAAACTAACTACATCACATATAGTCCAAGTGATATTTGCTCTTGTCCTGAGGATCTCATTACTCTTTATATCATTAAAGACTCCCTTCATAACACATCTACTCTGGCTAAAGATTCCTGAGTAATGACCCTGACGAGAGGCTATGGGTATCATCTCCTTCTATCAGGAGTGGTGAATTGTTTATTGACTAGCCAATTAACTTCAAATACTAATAATTGTACCCAATCACTACCTATGAGTGACCTTGTCTTGAGGTGAGGATGGTGTCAAAGCACAAGGTCAATATCTAAAATATCCTTAGTACCTCAAGTCTAAGGATATTTGCATCGTTGCTATGATGAGATTAATCACTGACATTTGATAGATCATCCTTATGATAATCTCATGAGTCATCCGATGTATTTACTACTCTTAGTAAGCGTTCACTTTTTAACTCTAAACATCTCATACTTACAGTTTATGAGATTCCTTGCTTGATCAAATCTAAGAGTATAATACATACTAATCTATGTAGATCAACAATGTCCAGTCTCATTAATCTTATGACTAGGAATAACTTAAATATTAACATAATTGCATATTATAGGAATCTCATTATTATAATTTTCTTCATGTTATATTTTATATCATGGACTTCATTAACTATATTTATGATCGACATCAATTCATTATGAATGCCTAATTAATGAGAATTGCCTAAAACTTTATTAATCAAAATAAGGTTTCCACAAAAACACCAAAATCAATTGCCTTTACAACACTACTATAACAGATATAAAATAAAATAAAATATTTTATTGAAATAAAAATACACAAATAATGCCTATTAATATATGATAAATCTAATAATTTAAACTAAGATTAAATCTAACATAAATTTTAAAATAAAATAAAAATAAAAATGTATTTCTATATTATCATTTATTTAAAGACTCAATAAAAGTTTTTAAATGTTTAAAAAAAGTCAATAGGAATAACTCTAACTTTATTCTAACTTCTTTTTTAATTTCTTTTATATATAGTTTAAATATTATTTTTAACACATTCTTAAATTATTTTAAGCAAATTTACTTATATTTAGTAATTAATAATTTAATTCATTAAACAAATTCATGATAAAAATAATAATTATTTTTAACAATAATAATTTAAAATTTTTCAATTAAAATATAAGGAGATAAATAAAGAAACTAAATTCGTACAAATATAATTTATTAGTGAGATTAAATAAATTTAGTTTTTTAATGATAAAAATAATAATTCATTTTAAAATAATAATTTAAAACAAAATTTTAATTAAAATATAAAGAGATAAATAAATAATACATATTTTGAAAATTATAATTTATTAACTTAATTTTGTGGAAGACTTAAAAAAGAAAAAAGTTCATTGAAAATTCTCAACAGTCCCACATTCTCTAAATGGCGCTCTCTCGCTACTGTACTACCTATGCTACCACTGTTCTTCAACCTGCTCGCCTGCGCTCCTTCCTAACCTTTTTCATCGTCACTCTCTTTCACCCGTCTCCTACTTCCTCTCTCCACACTACCGCTCTCTGCATTCTTCCTTCACAACCCATTCATTGACCCTCCTCTTGTTTCTCTCTGCTTTTCCTTTCCCTTTCCCTTTCCCTCTCCCTTGTTTTTCCCAACAGACAATAGACCCAAAACATTTCTCACCTCTGATTTCAAATTCCACTGCCATACCAATTGCCTCCATCCTTTCAGTCTCCAACCCCCGGCTAGCATACCTCCTCCCGTTCCCACTGCCCCGCCGCCCTTACCCACTATGGACACTTCCACTTCCACCCACCTGAGAAGGGACTGGGTTCAGGTCGCATGGGAAGCCTCTACTGAGGTTAAACTCAGCTACTTTCCCCCTTCTGCCTCGTCTGTAAACACGATTGTTTCCCCTCCTCTTGAGGTGCTCAGAAACGGAACTCCACGCTAGTTGGTTTCTTCATCGACAAGTGCGTAGCTTACCTGGTTATGAAGCACTGAGTGATGGCCAATTGGACAAACTTAGGTCTACTAGAGGTGCTCATCAATAACGATGATGTTTTTCTCTTCAAATTCTCCGGCTCAAAGGATGCGAGAAAGTGCTCCAATCTTCAGTCACAACAAACCGCTCTTGCTACAGACTTGGAAACCAGGTATGAAAATAGAAGATATCAAACAGGACTGCATTCCACCTGGATTAGCATCCACGGGGTCTCGTGAAATATTGGACCACAGCCGGTCTCAGTTACATCACAAGCTTCATTGGCAAGCCTATCTGTATGGACCAGGCCATTGCTGAGGTAAGGAGAGTGCAGTTTGCTCGTATATGTGTCTTGGTTATATCTATGTCAGACCTACCAGAAATCAT
Organism: Erythroxylum shatona; assembly: GCA_027568895.1. NCBI lineage: Eukaryota > Viridiplantae > Streptophyta > Magnoliopsida > Malpighiales > Erythroxylaceae > Erythroxylum > Erythroxylum shatona. The sequence continues at coordinate 33,144,955 of JAOSBK010000007.1, forward strand.
ACCAATTGTTCGACTGGATGAAAGCATAGAACCACTTGAAGATTAGGTCAACTTCATCTATGCATGGAAACCACAAAATGTTGTGGAAAAAACTTGGAAGCCTACTGGCAGGTTATTTAAAACAGGAGGACATGAAGAATTATTAAGTCTCCATACCGAAGAAATTATATCAAAAAATACATTGCAGCAATCTCTGCCTTCTCAACCCCAACAACCAGCTGATAATGAGGACTCTTGGAGCAGCAATGTAGATCCCTAACAATAAGCAACATCCTCCCTGGATGATGGTACTGAGAGTGAGCCCCAACCTATCACATAGAAAACTCCAAGCAAGAGCCCCAATTTGGAGTGGATTTTGAACCGGTGGTGAAACGGAGAACAAGCAAAAAGAAGAAAACCCTCACTGGGGACGATCACGTATGAAGATTATTGCTTGGAATGTCCGAGGGGCTAATGCCCCTCACAAAAACTCTTGTTACGCAATCAAGTGGACTAGAATAAAGCTTCTATTAATTGTGGGCTTCTTGGAGACAAGTATAAAACTCCACAGCTGCAACCTTCTGTATTGTTGGCCTCGCTATTGGATTCTGATATCCAGCTATGCTTACCACTCAAATGGCGGAATTTTGATCGTTCACAATGCCCTAAAAGTCATTCTCAAAAAAAGACTGGCTGAGTGAGCTATTAACTGGTTTTAAAGAAACTTGGAGGCTTTTAAATACCGGTTAGTTTATTACTCTCTCCTATCCAAAATAAGTGTCGTTTTAGAGAGATGCATACTTATTAAGAAAGTTAGTTAAATATTTGATATACCCTTATTAATTTCATGTTGAATTGCCTTTAAAATATAATCTATATAATTAGGATGTGAGAGAGATTAAAGGGTAATTTTGGAAATAAAATTATAAACATGCATGAAAAATCGTGAACGACACTTATTTTGAATAATTAAAATATCTCTAAAACGACACTTATTTTAGATATGAGAGACTACTTAACTGACAATTTTTGCTCAAAAAAGTTATAAATATAAACCAGACTAAAAACTAGGTCGGTTTATATTTATTCCAATCGAACCGACTTATTCGGTTTGTTTTTTAAATCATTGCTAATTACTATATATTCGTATCATCAGAATTATATGTAAATGATGATTGAACCACGATTAATATTAAGCACCCCAAGTCGCAAATTTTATTATCATCATATTGATCAAAAGGGTCCTTATATATGAATTTAATTAAATAAACTTATCTTTTTAGGTCGTATTTTATAGTTGTCATTTTATTATGAATATGATGTTATAAGTCGATGCAAATTATTTATAATAATCACTCATTAGTTGTACTTTGATATAGATGTCAACATAATTATAACTTGGTTATGAGTACAAATCCAAATGTAATATATTTAAACAATCATCAAAATTAATACATTCCTTCGTTAAAATTCAACATATGATTATGTAAATTCATAAATTAAAAAGAAAGGAAATGATGCACATATAGAGTTGATCACTCAAATGTACACTATATATATATAATTCATAAACAAGTGACGTGCATAGGTAATCGGATTATATGTGACGGGTGCTTTGAATACAACGTTGCCTCAAGAGCATCAAAAGGAGATACGTCGTTATATATATAATCATCAGGTACGTACATACAATGCTTGCTTGTTTATTGTAAGTTATTATTTTCATATGAAGTGTAAGTATAATAATTCCCATCTAGCGTTGATTTAGAATTGACAGGCAGGCTGGCTTCTTTGATGTTATTGCAGAACGAAGATGGAGGGTGGGGATTGCACATAGAGGGGTCCAGCATCATGTTCTGTACGGCTCTGTCGTATGTGGCGTTGAGGTTGCTAGGTGAAGAAATGGACGGTGTCCACGGAGGAGCGATGAAGAGAGCAAGAAAATGGATACTGGATCGTGGTGGAGCTACTTATATTCCTTCATGGGGAAAGATGTGGCTTTCTGTATATCCATCAATCTTATTAACATCACCTTCTTTTTCTTCTTCTTATTAATAGTAATAATAATTTTTTTTTAAAAAAAATAATAATAATAATAATGTATGAATTAGGTACTTGGAGTATATGAGTGGAGTGGGAACAATCCATTGCCTCCAGAGATATGGCTGCTTCCATACTTTGTTCCAATACACCCAGGTTTAGTTATTCTGACATTGTATTGTGTCTGTCTAAACCTTAAATATTAAGTTGGAACTGACTGGTGAAGAAGATACTAACACCTTATAACTTGGAACGAGAAAAAGATCCATCTGTAGATGTTGGTTGTATCTGAAAGGGGTTGGATTGTGGGGTGCAGGAAGGATGTGGTGTCACTGTCGAATGGTGTATTTGCCAATGTCGTACTTATATGGGAAGAGATTTGTGGGTCAGATCAATTCCCTGATTCTGTCTCTTAGAGAAGAGATTTATCCTCTTCCATACCATCTCATTCCCTGGGACCAGGCTAGGAGTCAATGCGCCAAGGTAATTTAAACTACATGTTTACCAGTGAAATGTAATATTAGACAACCAATCATATCTATTACTTATTATTTACTTAGGAAGACTTGTACTACCCACATCCAGCAGTCCAAGACATCTTGTGGGATTGTCTTTACAAGGTTGTGGAACCTCTTCTTTCAAGATGGCCCTTCTCTATACTCAGAAAAATGGCTCTTAAAACTGTAGTGCAACACCTTCGCTATGAGGTTGAAAACACTCAGTATATATGCATTGCATCTGTAAATAAGGTAAGCACTAAAAAGTCATAATGAAGCAAACTTTCAAACTTTGTAATGGATAAAGATAATGAATGACCAATTAAAACACACTCACGTTCATGTAGGTGCTAAACATGATATGCTGTTGGGTGGAGGACCCCAATTCAGAGGCATACAAGTGTCATCTCGAAAGGATTAAAGATTACTTGTGGATAGCAGAAGATGGAATGAAAATGCAGGTAATATAATTATCTCCCAGCTGTTCTACTAAACCATGAATTGTGACTTTTCATCATCATAATTAGAACTAGTCAGTTGAAGTTTGAGATGTTTCAATGACAGGGAACTAATGGTTCTCAACTGTGGGATGTTGGTTTTGCCGTTCATGCAATACTTGCCACCAACCTTGTTGATGAATATGGTTTGACGCTCAAGAAAGCACACAATTTCATAAGAAACACACAAGTAATACACGTACCCTTTTCTAACCTCAAACGTGCTCTACGATAAAATCTGTTGCTTTCCATAAATCTAATGAACTCATTTCTCTTATAAGATTCGGGCAAACACCAATGGTGATCCCAGCCAATGGTATCGGGACATTATTAAGGGAGGATGGCCTTTCTCTACTCCTGACGTTGGTTGGCCTGTTTCAGATTGCACTGCAGAAGGTCTCGAGGTAAAAAAAAAAAAAAAAAAGACCTATAAGTTTTCAACGTGAAACAAGAGAAATTTAGAAAAGGGATCAAAAAATCACTTTATTCCTTTAATTCAAGGAAATTTATACAAAAATATTTCTAATTTAATGCTATTAACTACCATATTTGTGTAGAGGATAAACTTATCTTATCTATTAGAAGATAAACTTGTCTCCTATAAGATAATCTCCTAGGCTAACAGACTTATCTAAAAATAAAGATAAATAATTATAATTATCCAACACTCTCCCTAAAGTTGAGGAATATATATTTATCACTGTCAACTTATTTAGAATTGTCTCGAATCTAGGCTTACGCATGATCTTTGTGAAAATATCTACTTCCTGTTATTGAGTAGGAACATAGCATAAGTCGATGCCTTCTATTTCTCATTTGATGAAGCTTCGGTCAATTCTATGTTTCGTTCGATCATGTTGAATTAGATTTTTCACTATGTTAATGGTTGATTTGCTATCGCTGAAGATTTTGGTGGGAGAAGTGGTGATCTGTAGATCTTGCATTAACCTCGCTAACCAATTAATGTCGCAAATTCCTTGTGTAATAGCCGTAAACTCTACTTTTGTATTGCTCCTAGCAATTATGGACTGCTTCTTGCTTCTCCATGTGACAAGGCTCCCCCATAGCTTACTACAATAACCAGAAGTTGATTTCTATCTTTAATACAACCAGCCCAATCTACATCTGTAAAACTTTCTATACTTCTTTTCTCATTTTTCCGAAACATTAATCCTCTGCCTAGATTGCCTTTAAGATACCTCAGAATATGATTGACTGCCTTTAAATGTCTTTGAGTTGGAGAGTGCATAAACTGACTAATAACACTTACAAAGTAAGCAATTTCTGGTTTGGTTAATGACAAATAGATGAGTTTTCCTACCAACCTTTGGTATCTTCCTTTGTCAATAGGAGGATCTTCTTTATCTTTCTTGAATTTCCAATTTCTTTCTAGTGGAGTTCTCGTGGGTTTACAACCATTTTTCTTGATTCCTCTAATAAATCAAGACGTATTTTCATTAAGATATAAAAATACCTTCTTTACTCCTAGTAATATCCATTTCAAAAAAGTGACTCAAGGCTCCAAGATCTTTTACTTTAAATTCCAACCTCAATTTTTTTTAAAAGATCATTGATCTCCTTGGTATCATCACCTGTGATTATAATACCATCCACATACACAATCAACTTGTCCTTGTTTGTATCCAAATCTGCAAAGAGTGTCATTAAGCCTCTTAAACCATGCTTGTGGGGATTATTTGAGGCCATATTCAAAACCTAGTGGGATCCTTATATATATTTCCTCGTCTAATGTATCATTTAAGAAGGCATTTTTTAATTTCAAGCTAATGGAGTTTCGAATCTAAATTTGTAGCCAGTAATAGAAGAACTTTAATTGTGTTCAACTTTGCAACTGGAGCCAATGTCTCCTTATAATGTATTTCATAGGTTTGTGTAAAACCTTGAGCCATTAATCTAGCCTTATACCTTTCAATCTCTCCATCTGCCCTATACTTCACAGTGAACACCTACTTGCTACCAACCACTTGCTACAATATCCCATGTCTTATTTTCAAGCAAGGCTATCATTTCCTCAAGTACAGCTTCCTTCCAATTAGGCTCTTGAAATGCATCATGCACATTTCTTGGAATTCTTACATTGTCAAGCTTTGTAATGAAAGCTTTAAACTTTGAAGACAACTTTGAGTAAGCCAAATAATCTGAAATAGGATATTTGGTACATGATCTTACTCCCTTTTGTAATGCAACTGGCATATCTAAATCACTTGCCATAGTTCCTTTAGGATTCTATTCCTGATCCAATAATTGGCCTTGTTGAAAAGCTTTAGGCCCTCGAGAATACACCAAGATTGTTTTTTTTTTAACTAGTTCTGCCACTTAATCAAACTAGACAATTTTGGGTTTAATGGTAGGTGTTTGCGAGTTTTATAGAAAGATATAGTAATTAATGACAGAATTTTATGAGATAGGGAGTGATATGCTTGGCTCCCAATAACTCTCTTCATGGCATGTCTCCCTCCGAAGAGAGGTATTGGAGAAGAATGATTAACTTGACATCATATGAAACAAAGAATTCATTCATAGAAGGTGAGAAACACTTATAACCTTTTTTAGTGGGAGAGTACCAAACAAACACACACTTAATAGCTCGTAGGCCAAGCTTGCTTCTATTGGGTTAATTGTTATGTACAAAAATGATATGATAAAGCAAACACATGCAAAAGGGAGGTGAATTGTGTGTTAAAAATTTGTAAGGTATTTTAAATCTTTAAAAATGCTTCTTAAACACAATGAGTTGATAAATGGAAAGGTCCTATTAAATTTCGAAAGGAACCTGTTAACGTTTAAAAAGAAAGAATCTTGTTAGTTATTTGAAATATGAAAGAATTCCATTCCCGCTCAAAAAGAAATGGGTCTGTCAATCGATAGAAGTCGACTAAAGCTCAAATAGAAATAAGTTTGTTAATTGATAGGAGCTTGTTGACACTTAAAAGCGAAAAGAACCTCCTACTTTATAGAAACAGAAGGAGTCTATTAAAAAACTGAAAGAGCCTCTTCAAAATGCAAACTTATAACGCAGAAATTTAAAAGTTAAGAATAGAGAAAGAATGACACAGTAGATTTATACTGGTTCAACTAACAACCAAGCCTACATCCAGTCCCCAAGTATCCAACTTGAGTATTTTTCTATAAGAATCAGAGTATTAAACTTGGCAAGCCTCTTCAAACTCACAAGTACATATTTTTAAAATTCTATAACCTTCCAAACTTGAAGTGTATAACAAAATTTTGAAAGCTCACAGAAAAATAAAATATAAAATCAAAAGTAAGTTCTTAAATAACAATTTCTCTCTTAATAGAGTGATTTCACTTTCTAAAGTACAATAAGAATGATTTAATTTTAAAGAATATAGATGCTACTCAAATTCTTCGAAAGTTTGTATATATTTGTTGTGACACAAGTGATGTTGCTGTTTTTTAAATGGTCAATTTCTTCATCTATTCATTGCTTCATCTTAATTATGAGTTAACTTTGGATTTTCAATATCATCTCTGCTGGATCAAAAAATTTGGAAGCTAATTGTTCAAAAAGATAAGATCCTCTCGAAAAGTTTACTAAGAATGTTCATGCAAGAAAGGAAGTAATTTTCCAATGAGTTTATTTTCTTTTTTAAAAAATACCATTATTTATATAAAGAAATAAATACAATTTAAATTTTAAAATATTATATAGTTATCATCATAATCATTAAATATAAATCTCGAGCTAACACAGTACACCCAAAGACTTTAAGAGGAAGAGAATTAATAATCTTTATATGAGAAAATTGATCTAGGAGAACACTTAAAGGGGTTCAGAATTGAAGAGTTTTCGATGGAAGACGATTTATCAAGTATGATGCAGTTAGAATAGCTTCTCCCCAATGGGAATTTGGAACAGAATTAGTAAACATCATAGATCGAGCAACCTCTAACAAATGACGATTATCTCTTTCCACTATCCCATTTTGTTGTGGGGTATAAACATAAGAACTTTGGTGGATTGTCCCATTTTCACTGAGACGTTGAATAAAATCATCTAAGAAATATTCTTTTCCATTGTCAGTATGTACTACTTAAATAGAGGTTTGGAATACATTTTTAATAAGCTTGTGAAACTGTTTAAAAACATGATAGGCTTCATATTTGTCTTTCGTTAGGTATACCCAGCATACCTTTGTATAATCATCAATGAAACTGATAAACCAGTGAGTACCTGTTAGACTTGTAGCTCTAGCAGGATCCCAGATATCACTATGAATTAATTGAAATGGTTTTGAGGATTTGTATGAGTGTATGGAATGATTGATTTTACTTTGCTTTGCAAGGACACGTTGCTCACAGTATAAAGAAATTTGATCTTTATTGATGAAAAGTTGTGGATATAAGATTTTCAAATATAGGAATTTTGGATAACCAAGGCATTGATGTCATAATATAACATCAGAATTTGACATAATTGAAAGGAAAATCTTATTTGGTGATTTATATTAAGCAGGAGTACACTTTCCTGAGAAGTAGAAAGTTCATCTTTCTCCTCAACACTATCAATCATCTTCCCCGAACATCGATCATGAAATTCAGAATGAGAAGGAAAAAATGTCACAATATAGTCAATGTCTTTGGTTAATTGATTGATAAATAATAAATTATAAGTTAACTTAGGCACCCAGAGAACAATATTTAACGTCAGATTTGACAAACAAAACCTCCTTTAAAAAATAGCTGGTGACACCTTTTCATCTACGACCTAGACATTAACTTTATGTTCACATGGCTTATATTTCTCAAAGACATTCAAAGACCCAGTCATGTGGTCTAATGCACTCGTGTCCATAATCCAGCAATCGTGACCTTGAGACTTCGATAATAATGATTAATACAGGTTACCTTATTGCACTAGTGTTGTGGTAGGAGTCTGTTGGTCATGTGAATCTGATTCAATTGTGATCTTTGTCTGATTTAAGAGTTGGTGAAGCAGTTCAATTTGCTGGGAAAACAAAATTTAGCCCAGTGGATTTGCTGATATCAGATTCAGCTACATGTGCCACTCCACATTTTTGGGCTTTTAGACTTTCAATCTAGTGGTCATACTTGTTCTTGGTTTGTTACTCTCGGGGTTGTTGAGTAGACCCTTTCCGAGAGTTTACCACTAAAGCTGAGCCTTGAGAGATTTGTTTAGAAGCATGACTTTTTTTTCTATTCTCTTCCCAACGAACCTCAGCAAACGTTTCTCAGATTGAGGGCAATGACTTTAAACCAAGCAGTCGACCTCGTGCTTCATCAAGTTCAACAATAAGACCCTACAAAAAATCAAAAATTCTTTCCTTCTCCATCAATTTTCCATATTTCTCAACATTAACATGACACTCCCAATTTATTGCATAAAACATATTCATCTCCTACCATAATTTAGTGAGTAAGTTATAATATTTGGTAACAGACATGCTACCTTGGTAAGTATTTATGATTTTAGATCTAATTTCAAAACATTGAGAAGTGTTCTCCAAATTAGAATATATTTCTTACATAGCCACCTAAATTTTTCTAGCAGTTTTGCAGAATAGATAAGATCTTCCTATTTTTGGCTCCATTGAACTGATAAACCAAGTCATAACAATAGAATTCTCAGCATCCCAGTCACCATAAGTGACTGTTGTTTTCTGGGGTTGAGGAATTGCCGTGGTTAGATATCCAACCTTGCCTCTTCCTTTAATTACAAGCATGACTGACTGAGACTATTCTCATAAATTCATTCCGTTTAATTTATGTTGCGTGATTTTCAACGAAAGATTACCAATAAAAGGAGATGAGGGGTTACGAAACTAGGCATTTGGGAGGAGGTTTGGATGGTGGAAGACTCGTCAAGGGTTGGTTGAACTCTAACCATAATGTGGCTGAAAAAAATTTTAGGCTACCAGAATTGATAGCTCTGATACCATGAAACAAGAGGAATTTAGAAAAGGGATTGGAAACTCACTTTATTCCTTTGATTCAAGGAAATTTATACATGAGTATTCCTAATTTAATGCTACTAACTACCAGATTTGTGTATAGGATAAACTTATCTTATCTACAAGAAGATAAATTTATTTCCTGAAAGATAATCTCCTAAGTTAACAGACTTATCTAAAAATAAGGATAAATAATTATAATTATCCAACACGACATTTCAAGATTTTAAAGTTCATGCCAATAGATTGATTATAACGCACCTCATTGTATTGTGGGGACAATCTCTATTCTTTTGCAGGCAGCGGTCTTATTATCTCAAATGCCACCAGAGATCGTAGGGGAAGCAATACCGGAAGATCATTTGTATGATGCTGATAATTTAATCTTGTACTTACAGGTACAATGTTTGGGACTTGATAGAAAGTTCGCAAATGGTTCAGTTAGATAAGCACATACTTACAAACTCGAAGAACTCACTAGACTAGGACAATAGATTAAGACATTTCAATAACCAAATTACTTGCAATATTAATTACTTTTTACTCATTTCCATGACAGAACCAAAGTGGAGGTTTTGCATCGTATGAGCTCACAAGATCATATGCATGGTTGGAGGTAAATCCTTCCTTCCATTCAGCTCGAAAAGAAGATAATAATGTTCAGGCATTTAACACGAATAACTTAAATTTGCAGATGATCAATCCTGCTGAAGTATTTGGAGATATCATGATAGACTATCAGTAAGATTGATTACATTGTCTAACTTGTGACAACCCATAAATAAAGTCTGCCGAACACAGGCAACCATTTCAGCTAACTTTATATATATGCAGGTATGTGGAATGCACTTCATCAGCCATTCAAGGCCTCAAAACTTTCATGCAAGTATATCCAGGGCATCGACGAAATGAAATCGAAGCATGTATTGATAAAGCAGTTAATTTCATCGAGGCCATACAACGACCTGATGGATCGTGGTAAGCATTCTTCTATCTTATATCATGATATGTGATACGAGATAAACTTTCACTTAGCAAGTGTACTAGAATTATAGTATAGCGGTATAAATATCGTTCCCACGATAACTGATCGCTAATACCCAAAATCACACCTTTAATTATTATTCAAGTTATCGATTATGAAGTTATTGACTAACAATTAGTAATAGCTATCCAAAAATACTTAAAGAACTAATTAATTCACTAAAAACATACCAAAGCTCAGCTTTCTCTTACCCCCTCTACCTTGAAAAGCTTTAAACATACTTTCTTTACATAAATTTGTATAATCTCTTCCTATAAAGTTAGTCATATTTTAGGTTCTAACTAACTATCTAGACAAATTTTTGACATAAAATACCCAATTTTTCAAGTCATGTAATCAATCAAAAACTACCTTGATAAATTAAAAATCAATGAAACTCATATACCGGTATCACCAAAATTATCTAAGAGTCCAATATTTTAGGTTGTCTTAGAAATCGTAGCAATGCTTTATCAAGATTTAATAATCAATTCATTTAAGAATTTCATACATGTATCAATTAAAGGTCCATGTTTCAGGTTGCTTTAATGAATAACTTGCATAAAAATCAAAGAAGCATTAAGAACAAAATAAAACATAAATTCATGTGTCACAAGATAATAATTAAACAATTAAACAATCAAATCATAGTAGAATAGGGTTCGGTTCAGCCTCCCTTTGGCACTAAAAAAAATTAACCTAACATGTTTGTAAACAAAAACACAACTAGTAATAAATCCAGAAAAATACATGATGGAAATAATATAACGAAAAACCTCGGCATTAGGATAATCCCCTTTTTCCAGCCTTCTCTCTTGAGTGCAGGTTGTATAAGCTGGGTGTGAAATCTGATATGTGACAGCCCCTTTTTTTACTGAAATTTTCGTAAGATCTTTGTCCTAGTCTGATTAGGAAGGTCTTTTTTTGATTTATAAGACTTTTGTAAGCCTATTTTGGAGTCTTTTGGTGTATAGAATTAGTATATGATCATATGTCTTCAATCCTTCCTATTTTAGCTCCAAAATTCTTAAATTTCAGCAAGACTTCTGCAAAATAACATAGAACTAATTAAGCAACAAATTAGAAGTCTAAATTAACAAAATAGGGCACAAACTTACGATAGAATAGAGAAAACATACTAAATAGTGCACAGAATTTTTAGGCATCAATATGTGTTGTATTAGTTGACGGTACACTATCTAGTTGTTCTAACTCTTTAGCCTATTATGGGAATAGGTATGGGTCATGGGGAGTCTGCTTCACATATGGAACCTGGTTTGGAGTGAAGGGGCTTGTGGCCGGGGGAAAGACATACCAGAACAACTATAGCATTAGGAAAGCTTGTAATTTCCTTCTATCCAAGCAACTTGAGTCGGGGGGATGGGGAGAGAGCTATCTTTCAAGTCAGAACAAGGTAAGATGCATCAAAAAAATGTATGGTCTTTTTATATGTAGTTTAATCTAATTATCTATATAAATATATAGGTTTACACAAATCTGAATAATGGAAAATCACACTTGGTAAACACTGCATGGGCAATGATGGCTCTAATAGAAGCTGGTCAGGTATGATGAAAAGTGAAGATCATTTTACAAGTTGTACTTCTGTTGTAACATTAGCGTATTTCTGTTGTTAGATTAGAAGAAATTTTGCAATATAAAATATGATTAGTCACTTGGTGGTGGACCAGGCTCAAAGAGATCCAAAACCTTTGCATCGAGCTGCCAAGCTGTTGATCAATTCAGCAATGGAAACTGGAGAATTCCCACAACAGGTAAGTTGTCGACAAACAAAGACAATGTATCATTGAAATGGATGTTATGGGAGTCCTGAAACACTTTGTTTTTTGGTCTTGACAGGAAATCATTGGAGTGTTTAACAAGAGCTGCATGACAAGCTATTCTGCTTACAGAAATATTTTTCCTATATGGGCACTGGGCGAATATCTCAACGGTGTATTGCTGCCTCCTTCTGAATGCCACTAAATCAAATAAGAAATCATGAATGCATATACAAACAATAAATAATAACATAAACTATTTATGAAAACTTAGTTTCCAGCTTTAATTTTTTTCCCTGTGGACTCTCTCGATGTTTTTTCGTGAAGGCAGAAGAGAATTAGTGAGAAGTATAGACAACATTGGTAGGAGGTATCTAGGAACTACAAACAATGCCTATATTCTCCTGAAAATACATGCGGCCATGTGGGGAAGCAAACAAGGCCTATATTCTCCTGAAAATACACATTTTATCAATCAAAACTGCCGCTATTTTCTCACACGGTATAAAACTGAAAATGAACATCTGAGGATGTGCATACTAGATATAGATTGCCAAACTCTGCATAAAATAGATCTTGTCTTGTTCCCTGCAGTCTAAATTCATACCTTCAAAAATAATCTCATAAGTGCTTGCTCAAACTCCAAGTTATTTCTGGACGATATCTCGTGAATGAAGTAATCCATGAGCAACTCAATCGAAGCAAACTCGAGACTCTTTTCAAGTTCTTTGCAGATCATCTTCCTCTATTATCTGAAGCATTCGAAGTTCCATATCTAAAGTTGATGGAGATAAAGATAATCTGTAAATGCTGAAACGAACTACTTCACTAGGCTTAAATAGAATTTCCCCAGAAAGCGATGAGATTGAAGGCAAGAAGAAAGGAGCTTTCTCTGGTTTTTTTGGAGGTTCGATTGGTTTGCTTAGTACCTAAAAATAGGAACTTCCTTGATTAGACAACAAACTTACTCAACAAAAAGAAATCTCGGCAAAAAGAACATTTACGGATTAGACAAGCTAGAGAGCAAGGAAACACCTTTATGATGTCTAACTTGATTAAGCTTTGTCGTTGACCTTGAGGCAAAATTAGATAGATACACAGTTGATGCATTAAGGTTTTGGAAATATACAGCACAGGATCCTAGAATATGGAAAGCAAACCTTCACATCCCCATGATAACCAACACTTGTCATTAAGGTATTTGTAGCATCACAAGCAACCCCAACCACTTCCCCATCATACGTATAGCTGCTTCTTTCAGACATATCCAAATAATTTCCTCGGCTAAATCCTGATTGACGGTTGAAATGCTCTATCCACCCACCAGTTGTCCCTAGAACAACAAAATTTCCACAAGCACTAATGGTACAGGCTTGATGTACAAAGCAAAACTCTTGCGAAAGTTTGAACGGAATAGCAAAAGTTGATAGTTTTAATCAAGTCCTAAATTTCAACAATGGGAATGGAACAATCACATATATTGAAGTTTTGACCTTAACAGGTGTTGGATTTTCTAGGCATGGTCTCAAAATGTGTTCTCCAAGAACAAAATTTTGAAGCCTCCACACATAAGCCTATGCAGTATCCACATGACATAAAACCACATTGCACCGTTCACGCTCCCTGATTTCGAGTGTTTGAGCAAGAGTAAAATTAGAAAAATTAAGATCAGAAAAAAAAATATGTTGATGATCAGTAAAGAACTAGAAGAAATTTAAGTTTCCTCGAGCCTCTTTTTCTGAAACATTCTGCGTCGTACAATTCATGCATGGAAATCAAGCCTGAGCACAGCCATTCAAGATTGAAGCCCTTTTCCCAAAACTAAGAAACCAAGTTCGTTTTTAAATGTTAAAGGAAACCATGTCCAAAATTGACTAATGAGAGCATTTGCATGACTCGACGATAAGGCTAGGATATCAAACAATGACCACAGTTCAATTGCCCTCATGTTTTCATCTCTGTTCTTATATGGGAAGAATCAACTGTTTGAGAACATGGAAGAGATTTTAACACGTAATAGGATTTTAGTTACGTATCTCAGATCGAATGTGAAAGGATAATAAATGAAGAAATATAAAAAATACATGATTTCAGTTTTATAACTTTAAACGAGTTTTTGAGGCCGTAACGAGGCAGAAACTGTTCGCCAAGACACGATAAAGCCTTTTTATAATTTTCTCAAAATGCAAACTTTCTTAACAAGTAAGAGGATCCTTGTGCTTGCGTACGAATGACATGAACAACTGCAAAAGACCTTAACCCTTATATATAGCATTTATATCAAGCTTTCCTATCACAGGCTCGATATGGGTCCAGTCCACACTGATCGGTATTCATTTTCCTCCTAGACTTCAACTCATTGACTTAGATCATTTATTGAGTCACTTTGTTATCTTTATCCAAATTAAATTACGTAACTTAACCAATAAATTATTAAAAAAACTAAAAAAGACAATTAAATGTTGTCCAACTTTATGGGAAATGTCAAAAATTATCCACCATTCTCCCCTTAGAGAATATTTAATTTTGGTACTGAATCAAGTTTAAAACAGTTTAAAAACTCGATTAACCTATGCTACTTTATTAGTCGACTAGATTTAAAAACAAAACATTTGGTATTGGTACTTGTATGACAAACTAGGATGATACTTGGTAGATTTAAAAACAAAAACAAACTAGGATGATACTTGTATGATCTAATATGTATCATCTTTATTTGTAAGTCTCAATTTCTTCAACTTTATGCTAAACTGTATTAGAAAAAACATATTTCCTCTTACCAAATGCTAAACTGCAGTAGAGAAAACTTTTTTGTTTTCTTACTCAATACTAAACTGCATTAGAGAAACTTTATGAGATTAAAAACTTATATCCCTTATGTCTTGTCAAAATTTATGGATATCTATACTAAACTGTATGTGTTCCAATGACATAAGTCCAAGGTCAATCTATATATATGCCCAATGACTTTTAAAAACTTAAAATTGACACAAATTTTGAGACTTTCATATATATTACGACAATCTACGACAACACGTATTATTAAGGATAAATAATGATCATCTTTATTAATTAATCACCACATTGTCATAATACATCAAATGTACAAATATATATGGAACAAACATAACGATCACTTAATTAACAGTGTCTAAGGACTTCAAAACACCTATATTGTATACTTGTTTCTCAAATGGATGAAGTCTTTTAGTTAAATGATCGATTTACGACTAGATTTAAAAAGAAAACATTTAGACTGTTGACTTTTCTATATGTCAACATATAATCCTTGGTTCCTTTTAAGTATCTCAACACTTGCTTAACTGTATTCCAATGGTCTATACCTGGGTTAACCAGATATTGACCAAATAGTTTAACAATAATGCAATGTCCTACTTGGTACATATCCAAGCATACATCAGGCTATCAATCGTACCAATTTCAAAAAAATTCTTCATAACGCCTCTTTTTACTTTATTTTTTGAACATTGTGCCAAAGATTATCTCTTACTACGACAGGTTTACAGTTAACCGTATTAAACCTTTTTAGCACTCACTCATACACTCTCAGAGATGCTTAATGGGTGATGAGATCTGTCTCGATTAATCTACATACTTAGGACAAAACAGAGAATCCTTGGAATGAAAGAAAAGGTAGAACCTCAATAGATGCATATTCTTTAATATAAACCTCAAAATCCATGATCAACAAATGGAGAGAGAGAGTACCC
Organism: Erythroxylum shatona; assembly: GCA_027568895.1. Lineage (NCBI taxonomy): Eukaryota > Viridiplantae > Streptophyta > Magnoliopsida > Malpighiales > Erythroxylaceae > Erythroxylum > Erythroxylum shatona. The sequence goes on from JAOSBK010000007.1 coordinate 33,160,458, forward strand.
CATGCAAAGTGGAGGAGCACTGTGACCACTTCAAAATCATAAAAGACGAGGATTATTTTAAATAAACTACATCTGATCTGACTAAAATTAACAACATTTTAAATTGAAAACTCCTTCAAACTGTAATTTAAAATCATCTCTTCAATACTTAATCAAATCAATTTGTAAAATTTTTAATTAAAAAATACTTCTTTGTTGTTTTATCGAATCGATATATAAAAATTTGACTTCACACAAAATTAAAAGTCCAATTGTGGATGATTAAACTCTACTTGTCAATAATTGGTTGCTTCTTGATGATCATGATCGTGTCATTTACTCCAATGATAAGCTACTATGCTTGCAGAAATATTTTTCCTATATGGGTACTGGGCGAGTATCTCAATCCTGTATTGCTACCTCCTGAATGAATGCCACTAAATTAAATAAGAAATCACGAATGTGTGTGTTCATTCTCATGAACAATAAATAATTTATTAACATAAACTATTTATCAAAAAATAGTTTCTAAAAACTACAAACAATGTGGCCGTGTGGGGAAATTCTCTTAAAAATATACATTCTATCAATCAAAACTGTCGGTATTTTCTCACATGGTCTAGAACTAAGAATTGTTTAGGAAATTAAGCATGCATCTTGCACTTTGAAACATCTCATCTATTCTCTCCCAAACCCCACATTGCGTGTCCAATAGCTTTCCGACGCTTTCTTGCAATTTTGAGTGGCATCGCACTGTTTCACCATGTATTTGAACACAAAAACAACAACATCACATCTCAAAATAACCCTTGATAGAGAAGAACTCAGTAAACATCTGAGGCTGTGGTTACTAGATATAGATAGCCAAACCCTAAATAAAATAATCGTGTATTGTTTCCCTGCAGTCTAAATTCATACCTTCAAAAATAATCTCATATCTGCTTGCACAAACTCGAAGTTATTTTTGGACGACATCTCGTGAATGAAGTAATCCATAAGCAACTCAATCGAAGCAAACTCAGGTCTCTTTTCAAGTTCTTATAGATCATCTTCCTCTATTATCTGAAGCATTCGAAGTTCCATATATAAAGTTGATGGAGATAAACCTTTAAAATAATCTGTAAATGCTGAAACTGAAAATTTGCAGACACCATAGTCAAATAAAGCATACTTCCTTTTCCATCCAAATATCTATTATATATACCTACATCTATACTATCATTATCTCGAAATTATAGCAAAAGACTATGAAAGCATAAAACTCACAATTATTCATCCCTGCAGAGGACTAAAGAAATTGCAAAAACTGGGTGGACAGGACATCAAATTTCTCCTTATGGTTCCCTGCTTCCTCAGCTTTGTTATACTTTTCATCATGAACTGATTCACTAGGCTTAAATAGAATTTCCCCAGAAAGTGATTAGATTGAAGGCAAGAAGAAAGGAGCTTTCTCTATTTTCTTTGGAGGTTCGATTGGTTTGTTACGTACCTAAAAATGGAAGCTTCTTTGATTAGACAGAAAACTTACTAAACAAAAAGAAATCTCAACAAAAAGAACATTTATGGATTAGACAAGCTAGAGAGCAAAGGAACACGTTTATGATGTCTAAGTTGATTAAGCTTTGCCAGTGACTTTTAGGCAACAAAGAGAGAGTAACAAGATCTGGAATTTGCTGATGGAAACTTGGCAAAGCAGAGGACTCTTTGATCTCTGAGTTATTCATAATAGGCTTGTCAGAGTTCTCAACATGAGAACCTTCAATTGAAGAGACAGATGGCAGTCTAACACTGACAACTTCTTTTCCACTTGCATAAGAGTCGATGCCTGAAGCTCCAGAGAACATTGACTGATTCATCCTAACAGTTTCACCCATTGACAAACCTCAGTACCGTTTTAACATCCTAAATGATGTTTCAATACAAATGTAACTTACCACAAAAAGACCCCCATTTGATCAACATGGGTGGTCGCTAACACATCCATGTTAGGAGACAGAGACAATGATGTGATAGCCACATCCACATGTATTGCATCCAATTGTCTAGCTAAGATAATATCCCAGATTCTGAGAGTCCCATCCATACTAGATGACAAAAGCCATTTACCATCCTCACTAAAACAAAGATCAGCAATGCGATCTGTATGACCTTCAAATTTACGGACCATTCTCAACGCCACAACATCAAACACGTGAATAACTAAGTCATTCGCCACTGTAGCCAAAAGACCTGAGTTTGTGGAAAACCAGCTAGAAGATGTTATGATTCAAGGAATAGTACAATGTGTATGCATGTGTGATCGTGTTTAGGTGTGAATTTTTATTATGAGAAAAAAAGAGAGGAACAAATAAGGAGAAGAAGAAGAAGATGAAGGAGGAGGATAAGAAGAATAGTTACCATTTGGACGGTGATAAACAATCTTAACCAGAGAGCAGCCAACTTCCCATCTGGATTTTAGCTCGCTTCGTTTGAAATCCCATACCTGCATTATATCCATTTCAAAATAATGTTACTTCAAAGCAACTTTGTAGATGTAGGAAATGTGCTCGTTAAGGTGTCGTAAAACATCATGATACTAAAGCATGTCTATAGGAAAAAAAATATAAGAGCCAAACTAGTAGAACTAGACTTTAGCATCTCCATGAGTTAAAATATCAAGCAATGTACAATTGTTGATAAAATAGTAGATCACCAGTTGGAGTCATCACTCAACAATGGTGAACTTCTTAATTACTGGAATAGTGATTCCAAAGGCAAAGAATCCTGAGAAACACAATTTGGCTCTCAGCGGACAATGAGCATAAAAAGTTCAAACTTAAACCACATAGGAAGGGCAATAAGCATAAGAAGTTCAAACTTAAACCACATACGAAGACCTACACAAGCTTCTTACTAATACATACCAAATTTGGATGCAAAATTAGATAGATAAATATTTGATGCATTAAGGTTTTGAAAATATACAGCACAGGATCCTAGAACATGGAAGGCAAACCTTCACATCTCCATCATAACCAAAACTTATCATTAAGGTATTTGTAGCATCATAAGCAACCCCAACCACTTCCCCATCATGAGCACAGTTGCTTCTTTCAGACATATCCAAGTAACTGCCTCGGCTAAATCCTGATTGAAGATTGAAATGCTCTATCCACCCACCAGCTGTCCCTAGAATAGCAAAATTGCCACAAGCACTAATGGTACAAACCTGATGTACAAAACAAAACTCTTGTGAAAGTTTGAATGGAATAACAAAAGTGATAATTTTAATCAAAAATGGAACAATCACACATATTGAAATTTTGACCTTAACAGGTGTTGGATTTTCTGGGCATGGTCTCAAAATGTGTTCTCCAAGAACAAAATTT
>JAOSBK010000007.1:33165624-33176513 GCA_027568895.1 Erythroxylum shatona
TGCAGAGGGATAGTACCTTATGCAAAGTGGAGGAGCACTGTGACCACTTCGAAATCGTAAAAGACGAGGATCTCCATCACCTGTATTGAAAATCCACATCTAAAAGAAAGAAAGGCAAAGAAAGAAAAGTCAGATGAATAACTAATGATGGGAAAGACTGAAGCACTGGACATAAATTCCAATGAATTATATTTATAACACATATAAAAGAAACAACATCAATCAATTATGTGCTTTCGATTTATTTAGTAATACTAACAAGTCATTACTGAAGAGACTTAGCATGTATTAAATAACTTTCTAATCAAGTTAAAAAATGACTAAAAGGAAAAAGCGTACTAGGAATTTCTCTTACTTTTATTGAGTTATCAGCTGATGCACTCATTAGCACAGGCTCATTAGCAAAGAAGTGCAAAGAAACTATGGAACTATCATGGGCCTCTTGCTTATGATGCCAGAGGAACATCCAGATGCTAGAAGTGGTTGCCCATCTAAAAGGGAAGAAATCAAATGTAAAAGCAAAATTTTGGAAGTCCTCCTGATAAGAATCAAGAATAATAGAACAAAGACATCAACAAACAAGATCCAATAATAAAAAAATCCAATAAATAGGAGAAGATAAATAATAGTTGAGCCTATGAGCAACTATATACCTGTACTGAAAGACAAGGCATTAACAACTCCTCGAGTAAAATGAGCAAAGGTAACTACCTCTTCATCATAGCGAATATTATGTATGTGAATTTTTCCATCAACACGTCTAACGGCAACGACATCTAATGTCGGTGACAACACACAACTGGTAATGGATGAATTCCATCCGTTAAATTCGTAAAGCTTTTTCTTATTACTGATGTTCCAAAGCTGCAAAGTACCCTCCTGGCTCCCAAGAACAATCTGTTTACATGCTCCTTGTCAATTAGCAAAACCGTGACTGAAATAAAATTGCCTAAATACCAATCATTATTGTAGGAAAGAAGGAAAAAGGAAATTACTTTGTTCCAGTAAGTATCGGGATGTATAATACATGAAGGAGTAAACTTATTGTCGAGCATGATGTGCCCAACTGGTGCACCACTCTGATCAATTCCTTTAAAAGCCTAAGTAAAAACATTCCCATCAGCATCAGCACTGAGGATATAATCCCCAAACAACATCAGCAAATTAACCTTTGCACTATGCCTGCTCCACATTGCAACCTATCAAACATTGCCTTCAACTGAGAATGGGAACAGCAAGAAGAAGAACGAAAAAAAACAGTGTGAGAAGAAGGAGAAGGAGAAGTAGAAGAAGAGTGCCTGACTTGATAGGCGTGCTTAAAGACGGCGATGTGGTTGGCATATGTTGCGAAGGTGAAGTTGCGATAAAAGGAGAGGGCACGAATCTTGTGGGGAAGCTGAGGACCCACCAGAACCAAATTGAGCTTAGCACAGTTGTAAATCTGAAAGGCTTTGCCGGCGCTGACAGTGACGAAGGTCTCAATGCCCAAGCGTTGAACAGAGAAGGGAACGGCGGCTGTTATGTATCCAATTTTCCTGTAAGGTTCAAATATACCCATTGTGTTCCTCATTTATCTTCGTTTGTTGTTGTTGAACAGAAATTCCAAATGTTGAATAAAATCGTGAAATTTGCAGGGATGCAATGTTTAGAGTTTTCAGATGAAGAGAAGGAAGGAAGTAAGGCTTAGGTAAATCAAAATTAAGAAAAAGGTTTAGGGTTTTAAGAAAAAAGAGAATAAAAAGAAGAAGAAGGTACAAGTAAATTGGGTAGATCCGAAAAGTCCAAAAACTGAAATGGGCCTAACAAATTTTTCCAAACACAATCCATCACTTTTTTTTTGGTGATATTTATGTCTAATATCAATAATTTGATAAATTATTTAATAAAATGATAATTAAAATTTAATTAAGCTAATGTTTTAAGATTTTGATTTGATGTATATATATATATATATAATTAATTAGTTAAATTATATCTTTATTATATTAAATTTAATAGCATTTTAAATTAAAAATATTTGAAATTTTAATTCAAAATCAATTCGATATTTAAAGTAATGTTTGTTATTTTATCAATCGATATAAAAAAATTAAAATTAAAAGTCTAATTAAACTTACACAATAAAAATACATAGAACCTTATACTTATCCGATGGTGAAGACAGAAAATGTGAGCAAGTTCAGTCCCTTTTTGTTTAGCACATGTTTGGTGGTTGGAATCAGAGTTACGTAAAGTGTAGCCAAACCAGTTCCTAAAACGTGATTGATTACCAGATAACCCAAAACTACAAAACACAAAAGCCTCACGCTCTCGCACTTGAAAAACTCACCTCCTAACTAGGAGGTGACGAGGTTATGGTCATTATCGTATCCTGTTTCTAAATTTTCAGTTGTGTCAGGTTTTGTTGCCCTAACAAATTTGCGAAAACTATGCTTGTCCTGGCTCTCGCTGCTGAAAGAACCAACTTCTTTAATAATGTGTGTTATTGAACTTAAACAATTATATATGGTATAGGTGAACTAAAGTACTTAGGTTTGCTTAGATTGAATGGCTTCAACTTAATTTCTTCTCAAAACAATCTCCTCTATGAATCTTATTTTAAGAGGCTCAAGACGTCACATACACATGTAACGGAGTTTTCTAACAAATCATTCTTTTTGTAACATATTGGTAGGACTGATCAAAATAAAAATCCTCAAGAAAAGTTAAAATTAGAAAAGAAAAAGAAGAAGTAGAGATACATAATATGAAATAACTTTTTAAATATCTGATATCTTTTCATTCGACATAGAAATTTAATTTGTTAGTCTACTCTCTAAATATGGTATTCAAACACCTATGTTTCACATTTTGTATTTAGTTTCTAATTCAATGGTTTCTTTATTATCTAATCGTAACATATAATATAATTAATGTTGTTAAGATATAAGTGAATATATCTTGTTATTTAATTTTGGACATTATTTAGTAATTAGACCTGGTTGTGTTTTTGTGGGACTTTTTCAAGATAAGGTGATTGAAATTAAAATCCTAATCAAGATAGGATTTAATGAATAACATATTTTGGAGATAATGACTATCCAAGGTAGCATTTTTTTAGAGATATGACTTGATAGTTGCAACTGGATTATTAGTGTGATTAACAACAATTCTTGTTTGACTTAGATTAAGGCCCAATATTGAAAAATATATAGGTGTGCATCATGTGCCTACTGCTGTGTGATCTCCCCTATTTTGGCAATGTGAATATTTTTGGGGGGTGACGTTGTGTGTGGTGCATCTATTTTTCTTAATTTAGATAATCATGCAACTCATGTTGTGTATATATGTGCTGCACTTTTCTTAGTGCATTGTTGGTTGAAGAAGCTCTTGAGTGGTTATTGTGTTTTCTATTTGGTGTCTTTGTCATTGATTGGGCAACTTTGTGCATCTGGTTTTTCAATTAGAGTCTCACGCAATTTAGGTTGTGTATAGGGGCTGCCCTTTTCTTGATCGTACCTGGTTAATGGGTTTAGTGTGCAGTTGTAGTTTTATCTTAGCAAGTGCGTGATTCAGCTATGAATTTGTCTATTCTTCAACATCAATTGAGGGTGGATTCTGGAATTTTTGCAGCTGGGATTTTGAGTGGAATGTCTTTATATGTCTTATGAGTTGATTGTATGAAGATTGAACTCCATTTGTTGCAAACTTTTCTGTGGATCACGTCACCTGGGCTAAACGGTTTTGTGCTGGTTTTCTTTGGTGTGTTGTCGTTAATTGGGAGTTCTTGCAGTAGTGATTTCTCTTGATTTGAGATGTTTTATGGTTGTTGTGCATGGGATTTTCAGTGACGATATTTAAGCCTCATAGCAGATCTTTTGATGGGTAACTTCTCATTCTTTCGTTGATGAAGCGACATATTTAGGGCAGTTACTTTTTATCTAAAGTGTTTTCGTCTATGTTGAATTTTGTTTAATCACTTGAGTTGTTTATTTTATTTCGTTTTCATTAAACATTGCTTGAGAAAATCCTCTGTTGAGGTTAGTACGAGGCGATTGTACTATTAAGTGTGAAATTCTTTCACGGGTTGTGAGGATGAGGGATAGTGTCAAGGGTTGAGTGGTATCGACTCAGTAAAGCCTTGTATAAAATTATTGTCATTAGTGAAAGAATTAAGCTAAGTGAAGACCCTGAAGACGTAAGCAAGGAGTGTCAAACTGCATTACCAAATTTTGATGTTGGTCTATTTAATTTCGTATTTATTTTTTGTTTTCGTTTGCTGAAAAATTAACAGTTGCTGATGCAATTACTTTATATCTAATAATCGACATGATAGTGAGTATGATAGTGAAGAAGAAGCTGTGAATAGTACTACATTAGTTCCTTTATACAACAAAAGTCTAGTTGCTTGTTTAACAGTAACTAAGAAGGAAATAACTGATAACGAAAACATGAGTAAATCAGAAAATTCCAAAAAACATGCAGACAAATAAGCTTAAAGCTCAATCTCATATCATGACAGTAATGACAGCACTTCAAATGATAAAAAGGAAGGTATTTATGAAGCCTACGAGTTAATGGATCCAAACATGTTAGAACACTGAGAAGTTGAAGGAAGAAAACTCTACCATGAAGAACACCATTCAAAACTTTGAGAAGAAGTTATTATGTACAATAGATGAGCTTAATGAAACAAAGTTGAATCTAGTTAGTACAGAAAAGAGAATAAGAATATTAAATGAAGGTATCGAAAAGCTAGAAAAGTTATAGGAAATTGGTAAGACGAAAGGAGACCTTCAAGGCATTGGCTATAAAGGTGAATATTCCAAGTTGAATGATGAGAAAATTGGTGCAACCAGATCTGTCCAAGTAGAAATCTCAAAGAAAAATCGGAGGTTCATACCTATATGTCACTTTTGTAGAATAATCAGACACATAAGACCGAAATGTTACAAGTTGCTAGAAATGATCTTTCAAAGGAGTCAAAATCAAAAGTCTAGACACTCTCCATTAAATTTCTAATAGCAACTCATGTTACCGAAGTACTCTTAGGTTAGAAAGGGTCAAATATAAGCACAAAGACGTAGTGAAGGAAAAATAAGAAGTTATCCAGATTTATAGTTAGTTACTGTTTTTGAAGAAACTGTTCAGACTGAGGATAAGTCAGTTACTTTAGATTAAAAATCAATTAGACATTTGATGACCGAGATAATATGACAAGGAATAAGCTCAGGTTTGAATTTCTTTGAGGGGCACAGAAATTGCGTTCTTTACATTTTTGAAGTATAGTTTGAAGTTATTTATTTAAAAAACAAAAAAAAGGTCGAAGGAGTTATTGTTTAGACTTTCTGAGTTTTTATTTATGGGTTTTCTAAGGTTCAATTGATTGATGTATACATGAGGCTATGCTTGATGATAGGGTTTATGACTTTGATTGGTTTTATAAAGATGGAATTGAAATGAGCAATGATATGTTGGCATATATATTAACTGGTAGTAAATTATCATCTTGGCTTTTTGCTATTGCACTACGTGCTTATGATTCTTCCGCCACACCTACTACTGATTTTTATACTTTTTTTATTTGTTGAGATTGACCGTATTGAAGACATTCTTTGTTTTGAGTATTGTTTTGTTCCAAGGGGAGACATCAGATTATTTTTGGTGATTGTTCAATTTAGAGAGAGATTTTAAGGTATCTTTGTGACTATTAGTCTTACTTTTTGGCATCTTTTTGTCCTAATAGGAGAAATTTTGGATGATTGGATAAATGATGTTTCTTGAACTTGAAGAATTTGATGGATGTTCTTTGAAACTTGATGTTGGGTTAGGGGGAGTTCTTTTTCATGTGGATTATATGTTCAATTTTTATTTAAGGGAAGTTTCAAATATGTGACATATAATGAAAAAAAGGGAGAGATTGTTAAGCTATAGGTGATTATATCTTATTATTTAATTTTGGACATTACTTAATAATTGGACCTAGTTGTGTTTATGTGGGATTTTTTCAAGATAAGGTGATTGAAATTAAAATCCTAATCAAGATAGCATTTAATGAATAACCTATTTTGGGGATAACGACTATCCAAGGTAGCATATTTTTTTGGAGACATGACTTGATAATTGCAGCTAGATTATTGATATGATTAAACAATAATTCTTGTTTGACTTAGATTAAGACTCAATCTTGAAAAAGATATGGGTGTGTATCAAGTGTCTGCTGTCGTGTGATCTTCCCTTTTTTGGCAGTGTGAATGTTTTTGGGGGTGACATTGTGTGTAGTGCAGTTGTTTTTCTTAATTTAGATAATCACGCAACTTATGTTGTGTGTGCATGTGTTACACTTTCCTTAATGCGTCATTGTTTGAAGAAAGTTGTCTTGAGTGGTTGCCGCGTTTTCTAATTGGTGTCTTTGTCATTGATTGAACAACTTTGTGTAGCTGGTTTTTCCATTGGAGTCTCACATAATTTAGGTTGTGTGTGGAGATTGCACTTTTCTTGTCGTGCATCGTTAGTAGGTTTAGTGTGTAGCTGTAATTTTATCTTAGTAAGTGTGTGATTCAGCTGTGGATTTGTCTATTCTGCAATGTTAATTGAGGTGGATTTTGGAATTTTTGCAACTGGGATTTTGAGTACTATATTTTGATATGTCTTATGAGCTGATTGTATGAAGATTGAACTCCATTTATTGCAAACTTTTCTGTGGATCACATCATATGGGCTGAATGGTTTTGTGCTTGTTTTCTTTAGTGTGTTGTCATTAATGGGTGTCCTTACAGTTGTGATTTCTCTTGATAAGCCCTTTGTGTATGATGTTTCGGTGAATAAACGTTTTGTTAATTTGAAACATTTTGTGGCCATTGTGCATGGGATTTTCAGTGATGATACTGAAACCTCACAGCAGATCTTTTAATAAACAACTTGTTATTCTTTCGTTGATGAAGCAACATATTTAAGGGAGTTGCTTTTTATCTCAAGTATTTTCGTTTATGTTGAATTTTGTTTAGTCACTTGAGTTATTTATCTTATTTCGTTTTCATTATATATTGCTTGGGAAAATTCTTTGTTGAGGTTAGTACGAGATAGTCGTACAATTAGGTGTAAAATTCTTTCGTGGATTGTGAGAACGATGGATAATATCAAGAGTTAGGTGTTGTCAATTCAGTAAAGCCTTGTATAAAACTATTATCATTAGTGAAAGAATTAAGTTGGGTGAGGGCCTCACAAATGTAGACAAGGAGTGTCGAACTACATTACCAAATTTTGGCGTTGATCTATTTAATTTTTTATTTGTTATTTTCGTTTATGCTAAAAAATTAACAGTTGTTGATATAGTTACTTTATATCTAACAATCGATAGATACAGTTACAAGTAACTGCGGTCAAATTGAAGTTTTTGCAAAATTACATCCTTTTGGTTATTTCAAATGTCAGTATTATAAAGAAGGACAAGGACAATATATGTAGGAACTTATAATTGAAGATCTTATGTGTGTATATATATATATATATATATATATATATATATAGGACTAAGTTATTCATCCATAATGTCGATGGATAATGTTGCAAAATTGAAAAGAAGTCCACAAACAATATTAACATGCCATTTGTTCTGATTCCTATTGATTAAGTCACCACTCGTGTTTGATTTGGTAAATGCGCCATCAATTCAACTAATTGACTGAATAATGGGTTACCAAATTCGTTAATTCTCTCTCTAATTGTTGTGGCTAGTTTCTATTGCTTTTAATTGCCTTCATATCTTGATTTTAGTTACAAATCATTGTGTTTCCTTGTATTTTGATCCAAATGTGAAATAAATTAAGTGGAAATGGTATGAATATTGCATGAATATTAATAGGATTATTTTGTGAATTTTGCATATAGGTTGAAGGGAAGTCATGTAAATTTAACATGAAGATAACAAAATTAAGAAAAGAAAAGAAAGTGGTGACAACTGTCACCACCTCAACGGTGGTGATAGTCACCACCTTAAAAGTGGCGCGACTAACATTTAAATGTTAGTCATGGTAAGTCACCACCGTGCGTGTCTAAGTCACCCCGAGCAAATTCTTTGACACTAACTTTGAATCTGACACGTGTAGGTTGACGGCGTAGCAACCCTTAAACCTAGAGTCGGATATATAAAAGAGGAAGGATGCGAAAAAATGAGGGCCAGAAGCTATACGCAAAAACCCTATAGACACATCTTTCATTTTCAAACACTACAAACTTATTCGAGAGTAACAGAGAAATAGAGATAGAAGAGAGAAACAGAGGAAGGAAATAGAGTGAATTAGGAACAAGAGCAAAACAGTAGAGAGTTGGAAGCTTGGGAGAGGCCGAAAGTGAGAGCTGGAGCTGAATCTCATTCAACCTGAGTAAACATTTGAGTAGGTGAGAAGCTAAAGCAGAAGGCGAAAGCCAAAGTTGGAAGCTTGAGAAGGACTGGAGATTTCCACAACTCTTCATCCAATGATTTGTTTGCCTATTCTATTCCCCATTTATTGTTTTGTTTCTTTCGTTTTACTGTCTATTATTAACTGACTCATAATATTATTCGTTTAGCTGATTGTTATTTGTTTTCTTTTGATAGTCCATTTGGTATTCATTGTTTTATTATTGCTTTAATACTTTCGTTGAAAATAACATGAGATTAAAATGTTTAATGATGATGAATGTTGTGATATCCGTGATGGGCTGATCTCTTTTTTTGAGAATTAATGTAGCTATTTAGTTGAATATGTATGATTAGGTTACAAATCAGTTGTCTTTATTTATTGTTGTGATTTTTGAATAGGATGGATGTAATAAAATAATCAAATTTTGCATCATTTTAGTATTAAATGAAAATTGGAGAGATGAAGTTTAATACGAATCGAGAAACTATGGACATTTAGGTTACGAACTAGAAATATATTAACTTAAGTAGTAACTAGTAGTTAAGTTTTCATAATTAATTCGGATAATAACTTATTCAATATGAAAGTTAGACTAATTCAGATTTAGAACCCAACTATTAATTTAGTAAGACAACAATCCAATCATTTTCCCTTAATCATGCATAGGAGATTAAATTAGTAAAACAAATTCTCAATATTTTTTTCACTTCGATTGATCTATTTTGTCTTTGCTCTTAATTAATTTCGTTTACTTTTCAATTGAATTTTGTAATTTTCCTTAAAAGCTTAGAATGTTTAGGACTGAATTGTTTTTATTTTATTTTTTAACTATAACTACCTCGTATACTTACGTGTAGGATAGCCTAGGTCTTTTTAGAACTTTTTAGGCATAGCACTAATCTACCTACCAAATAATTCGATTACTTGACTCAATAATGCACTACTAAACTAGTTAAATATAGAAGAAAATTGCATGCAAGCACAACAAGATATCAATACCGAGTACATTAATATACTCCGAGCATAATTATTAATAAATTAATATGAGTTTAAAAATAGTTCTTAAATTTGAATTAAAGTTTAATTAAACTTAAATATTTAAATTTGAATTTAATTTATTAATTTTATAATGTTCCTATTAATTTAATATAATTGATCAAGTTAACAAAATTATGAATTTTAGTTTGATAAAAAATATTTATAAAGTTTAAGTTTGAGTTTGATTTGAATTTAAATTTAATTAAATGTAAGTATTTAAATTTGAATTTAAGTTCAATTAAAATTTAAGTTTAATTTATGAATTCATGAGATTAATTTGTTACAATTGAACAATTTAAAAAAACATGAAATAAAAACCTAATCAAGTCCAAACACCCAAGCCAAGCTTAAATTGGGTCAAGCGCAAAAGGGCGTAATTGGTCGGATGTTCAACAACCCTATGTAGTCCTTGAGAGTTCTTTCTTCCACTTCTGAATTATTCTACCCAAGTTATGAACACTCCCACTCGACCACTCCCGCATTCCAATCGCCACTTTCACTACAAACACTCTGATTCTCGCAGATTTTTCCGGTGGACTGCCAGGTAGACTCACGCCCATTCTAATTTTCACTTCGATATATCTTTCTTTTTCGTCTCATATCTTCTTTGGTGGGGTTGGTTTTTTGAATTCTTGACAGGGAAAGCTTCCAATTCATGTACGCCAGGCCTTGGCATCACATCGTTGATTTCTACTCCAATGTCGTCAATGCCCGTTTGTCCCTTTCCGACTTATTCCCCACTAAGGTGTACGATCTTTTTCTTTTTCTCGGCTAAAGTACGAAACTTGGAGCATGCTGAGTGCCTATTGATTGCCCAATATATATCATTGTGGATGGAAGATACAGTTTTCTCAATGATCCTTTTGGAATTTTTCGATTTGTAGTGTAAAATGTTCTTTCCATCAATCCAATCGATCATATGAGAAACACTAGTTCTTTTTTTTTTTTTTTCCTTCTTAGTGACGATCATCCGTATTTTGAATGTGATTGGCCTTTACCGTATTATCACTCACAATATTCTTCGAATTATTTCCTTTGTAGCCAAATGTTGTTATTGACGGGGCTGTAACCGCAGAAACTATTGATAAAACTAGATCAAACGGCATTTCGACTGAAGTTAGATCGGGAAGGTGGGAAAGAGTAACATTCAAGATAGTTCTTTCATATCATGGTAGTTCATTTGACGGTTGGCAGAAACAGCCTGGTTTGAACACTGTGCAAGGGTAGGTTTTTTCTTGCCAAGTGTACACTTTGGTAAAAAGAAATCGATGTTACGGAGCAATTGCTATAATAGGTGTGATGCCTACTCGTATCTTACTATTTTGTGCACTTTGTTCTTAGTTGCAATTTGATTTCTGATGTGATGAATAATCTTGCCAGAGATGTTTGTCCACTTTACTTTCTTGAACCATTATCTTTTACTGACCTTGGAAGTTCATCAAGTAATTTTAAGTTTAAAGGAATTGC
>JAOSBK010000007.1:33180476-33209228 GCA_027568895.1 Erythroxylum shatona
AGACGGACTATGTCTTGTTGATGTGGGCTATACTGAATTCGATCCACAAAACTGCCTAATCCCCTAACTATTTATTGTTGTTCATAAGTTTCTGCTGTACAAGGGGCAACTGTCAAAGGATTGAATTTGAGAATTCCAACTTGAAAGTGTTCGATTAAACCATTCGCGAACATCATACGAGGAGCTAGAAATGTGGAGGCGTGTGTCATATGGAAAGGTTGTCGGTTCCAAAAAGAGACCAATAACTAGTGTATGATACTTCTGCCCGAATATGCCAAAACATCATTGAAGATAACAGGTAATTTAATGATTAGCGGTAGACAGGTTTCAACAAATGCTGATGTATGAACTTCCCATGGTTTTGGAAGCTAAGTCTGTTTCGACAGCTTGCAGCAAACAAACATTTATGTTCGGTTTCCAAACATAAATCTTGGAATATACTTAATAACATCGTATTTGCATTGAAATTCTTAATTGTTCAAGGTATATTATAACTTTCATTTTCTTGTGATCTTGTGGGGTGGACGATAGTTCACGCCATAGCCATGCAGATTTACGTTGTAGTACAGTACAACGTTTGTTAGAACCTTGGTATATATGATAATGTTATGTAATAAATAGAAATCATAGAAGTGGTTTCCAAGGTAAACCAGAAATCTCTCAATCTTGACCTTACCTCCTTCCCATGAAATTGGAAATCCCAAAAATAAATAAATAAAATAATAAAAAAGAGGGACGTTGTCAAAGTTGCAGACACCCGTCTTCTCCAGTTGAGGGAAAAAAACGACCTTGGTGGTCTCGTACCCTATTCTTAGGCATCTTACACACACCCTCTCTGTGCTCTTATCTCACTTTCTCTTTCTTCTGCCTAATTTTCTCTATCTTTTTCTCTATGCCATCCAAATTTCACCACCTCCCTTACCTTTCTCTCAATCCCCCACAACCCAAGAAGCACCCATTTCCTGCAATTACTATAGTCCACATTGAGCACCATCATGCCTGTAAAGGGCGCGCACGCCGCCCCACTAGTGCGCGTACCACCTTACAACACCACCACAACAATAATGGCTTCCGAAGACAGGAACTTTCTGTCCCTCCTCGTTGTCTTCCTCGTTTTTTCTCTCCATTTTGTTGCCTCTTCTGGATTTACGAACTCGGAGACCCTCCTTAAGTTCAAGGGTTCGTTGTCCAATCCATCGGCATTATCTAGTTGGAGTGAAAAGACTACACCTTGCAATGGAGATGTTGCCAATTGGGTGGGTGTGCGTTGTACCAACAATTCCGTTTGGGGTTTACAGCTTGAGAGAATGGGATTGTCAGGGAATATTGACGTCCGAATACTCAAGGATTTGCCCATTTTGAGAACCCTGAGCTTCGTGAACAATACCCTTGACGGTCCTTTGCCGGTGTTCAATGAACTGGTTGCATTGAGATCAATTTACCTGTCAAACAATCGCTTCTCTGGGGAGATTCCTGGCAATGCTTTTGAGGGCATGTCAAGGTTGAAGAAATTGTATTTGGCGAACAATGAGTTCAAAGGTGGCGTTCCTTCGTCCTTAGTTTCCCTGCCAAAGCTTGTGGTTTTAAGGCTCGAGGGGAACCAGTTTAGTGGGCAGCTACCGGATTTTCGTCAGAAGTTTACATCTTTTAATGTGTCAGATAATGCGTTAGAGGGACGAATTCCGGCGAGCCTTAGCAAACTGAATTCGACCTCCTTTTCTGGTTAGTCTTCACATTGTTTCTCTAAGTATCATATATGATTGATATACACAGTTCTGTCCATGGAACTTATCTTCATAATCTAAGCTTACATTAGACGAACAACCATTTATAAAACGTTCCAGATTGTCTGAAACTAGCCAAAACATATAGAAAGCTTTTAGCTTTTGATTCACTGATCCAACCAATTTTATACTTGATTGATTGTTGAGACATTGACACAACATATTGAGGATGGCCGCGGACTTCCGTTAACAATAACAATGTCCATAAAGAAAAGCATTCTAAGATTACTAGCATCGACTTCTTAATCTGTAGAAGTGTTAAACTTGTTTACTTTATTCATAACAATGTAGACGATTGGTATTCACATCATATTGATTATTGCAATGTCCGCCATTTCTGTGATTGATTAGACAACAAAGCCCTATGTGGAGAACCATTGAGGGAATGCCCCGAGCTATCTGGCTCTAACTCTAAGACCCCTGATTCATCTCGCCCTAAGAAGCCTTCAACAGCCAGTATCATCATTGTGGCCATAGTTGTATTGGCTGCAGTAGTTGCTATAATTTCAGCTTGGGTGATTCTCCTCCGTCGAAGAAATCGGGCACCTGAATCGGTAGAAGCACCAGGACCATCAAACTTGCAGAAGAAAACAGGCTTCAAGGAAGTAGAACAACGGTCACATACCTCGCCTGACCACTCAGGAAGTGGCAGGAGAGCCGAAACCTCAAAGTTGTCATTTGTAAGGGAAGATACGGAGATATTTGATTTGCCAGACTTGTTAAAGGCCTCAGCTGAAATACTGGGTAGTGGATGCTTTGGTTCTTCTTACAAGGCTGCTCTCTCAACTGGAACAATGATGGTAGTGAAGAGGTTTAAGCAAATGAACAATGTTGGTCGAGAAGAATTTCAAGAGCATATGAGGAGGCTAGGAAGGTTAGCACATCCTAATGTGCTTCCACTTGTCGCATATTATTACAGAAAGAACGAGAAGCTTCTGGTCACAGATCATATTCAGAGAGGCAGCTTGGCAGTTCATCTTCATGGTAATGTTCTTATGTTGTTGATGTTCATACTAAATTATAAATTACTTAGTGCTGTAATAACTTTATGAAGCTAACTACTACAATTTTTTTTCAATCTCTCATGGTTGAATCACTATGATACCAAAACTTCAGGTCATCAGTCTCTAGGCCAACCAAGCCTTGATTGGCCAACTCGGTTGAAGATCATTAAAGGAGTGGCTAAGGGTCTTGCATATCTTTACAAAGAGCTTCCCAGTATAATTGCAGCACATGGCCACCTTAAATCCTCAAATGTTCTTCTCAACAATTCCTATGAACCAGTTCTCGCAGACTATGCTTTAGTTCCTGTGATCAACCAAGAGAATGCTCGCGAGCTGATGGTGGCCTACAAGTCCCCTGAGTACTTGCGACACGGCAGGATCACAAAGAAGACAGATGTATGGTGTCTTGGGATGCTGATCCTTGAGGTCTTAACTGGAAAGTTCCCTGAAAACTTTCTGCAACAAGGGAAGGGCAAAGGGGAAGAGGACTTGGCAAGTTGGGTCAATTCTATCCTTCCTGAAGAATGGACGGACAAAGTGTTCGAGCAAGGGATTGCAGGAACAAAGGGTAGTTATGGCGAAATGACCAAGCTGTTGAACATTGGTTTGCAATGTTGTGAAATGGATGTAGAGAAGAGGTTAGACTTGAAGGAGGCTGTTGAGAGGATTGAAGAGCTAAAGGAGAAGGACAACGATGATGACTTCTACTCTTCATATGCTAGTGAAGTGGATGTAAGATCTTCAAGAGGAAAATCTGATGATTTCGACTTCTAAAATGTTGGTGTAGCAAAAATGGACTTGTAATCTACATAGGGGATTCAAATCAAATGTACATCTTGGACAGTCCAAGTAATCTCAGATGGTTATGGGATTTGATAATTTGCTTATATACGAAAAATTTTATGTGTAAATGTTGGGGGATAGTTGGGGTTAGAAGATGGGTTTTGTCTCTACTTAGTTTTACTCAAGATCTAGGACTTTAGGCTTGCATGATTCTGAATTTATCTTCCTTCTCCCTTTTTCGTCTTTTCCTGCTATGGCGGTTTAAGTAAATAGTTATCAGTGACCTAGAAACCAAATATGGCAGTAAAATTACAGATCATTTATCCAACACGCACAAATGACTTCAAACAACACCTCTGACAAGTTAAATCTTCAGAATTTCTTCTCAAACTGATACTAAGTGCTGCAATTCCCAGCTCTGCAGCAAAAATTTTAAGACTTGGTTTTAGCAGATTAGAAGGATCAAGAAAATCTGGAAGCTGAGTGCGAGACAGAAAGCAGACTTGGTGTAAATAAGCAGAAAACAGAGAAATATGAAGGGTTATGGCTGCATTGAGCTATGACTACCTAATATCAGAAAAGAAATTATTCAAGATGATAGCTTGACAGGATGACTTCAGAATTTCTTATTGTACAACTTTGTCATATGTTGACATACTACAATTTTAAAACCAAGGAAAGACAATGACAACAAAGACGAGGAAACTGTCTAAAAGCTGAAACCAGTTCAATCTTTTCTCCTACAGATTAATGAAAAAAGTCAACAAATCCGCCATTCTTGAAAAACCGACAGTCGGCCCTTCTTTTCATACTATTTTAGAAATTGGATTCGATTGTCAACTGCAGCTATTGAAAATAGGATTTACTACGGATTAAAGTAGCAATGTACAACCAATGACCTTTAATGATTGCTAAAATCGTGAATCCTGTCATAAGTCTTGGGGAAGATTGTGTACTTGAGGTGATAATTTTTCATCATGGCAATCAAGATTCTATAATTCAGGGTTTTTTGAAGAGAGGAATTTGTTCTTTCTTATAATTCTGCCGAGCCAAGCTTGGATTTTCTGACAAAACCATAACGCTGAATCATGGAAAATGTAAACTTAATGTTGGGTTGTTGATCTTATAACTTTCCTCACTCCTCCCTTTGTTTTCCTCTGCTTCCTTTGTTCTTTATGCAATAATGTAGAATAGATGTATTTGAAGTTGAAGCAATTCTGAAATTCCGGGATTACCTTGTTAGTTGGATAAACGGGTTCGGAATGGCCAACTTAGGTTAGTTGCTTATTACTCCATGAAACTGCTTAACCGTGAATCCAAATCAATCCATTAGAGGTTTATCTTAGAAACTAATGTATCTTTTCTGATGGCAGAGTTTAGAGGGTTTAGAAATGCCAAGGTACAAAACCATGGTCAATCATCTACCATGTATAAGAAACAGGGAGGCGGCATGATTTTCAATTCCAGTTAAGAACAAGAAACCCTAAAAATAGGGTGCATTTATTGCTGGATTTGACCATATCATTTGCCCGATTTAGTACAACGAACTATAACTACATTGGAGATGAACGAACTGTCTAATCGAATCCCCTTTTGATTGTTTCCTTTTGGTTAAAAGATATGGTTTGTTCTCTACCGTCTCCATCCGAGTGGGTTTCTAACAAATCTGTTATTGGTTGCAGCAACAATGGCAATAAGGACTTGGAGTCGATCGCATTGTCTGACAGGAAAACTGCGGGTTCATTCCAGGTTTTTTATTAACTTGGAAACTTTCGTTTCTTTACTCGTCTTTTGGGTTCCTGACTCCTGCATTTCCCCACCGACAATCGTATCTGAGGCATCTCCTGGCAGACAAGAGAAAGGAACAGGAAAATGTGGCAACAGGTGGAACATGGTGATCAGAGGGGAGAAGCAGACAGGTTTGTAGCTGTGGCAGTAGACAAAGACAAGTCCAGCCATTATGCTCTCAGATGGGCTGTTGAACATTTTGTCACCCGAGATCAAACTTTGAAACTCATCCATGTCATACCACCTTCATCAGGTACTACTCCCTCTGTCAGAAAATATACATGTTCATGAAATAGGCTGTTTGTTCTTTCTACGAGGGACATGACAACGTTTCCAATAGTGTTTTTAGTTCATTTCATGTGACATTGTAGCCTATTGGATCTTACAAGTTGATTTATTCGAGCTTGTGGACTTTTTTCATCTTTTGCTATATTTCTTCTAATGCAGCGCAGAACTACAACTCTTATATTGATCAACAGGCTGAAAATCGGGCGACGGAATCATTGCTCTCATTTCGATGTTTCTGCAGAATGAAAGAGGTCCTTTTCAACAGTGCTTTTCACGTTACAAAAGAACTAGGATTTGATATAATATAAATTTGGTTCATCATTTCTTCTGACCATATGATTCTGGAATCAGGTTCAATGTGAGACTGTTATTCTAGAGGATACAGATGTGTCAAAAGCGCTCATTGCATATGTTTGCCAATCTGGAGTCAGAACTCTGTTGCTTGGTGCAGGATCAAGGAATAGCCTTTCCAGGTAACAGGCTGGGTAACCAGACACTAATGTCATTGCCTACTTAAATGGAAATTTGAAGCAAGGTACTTTCAGATCAAGGACAATTTCAAGTCCATGAAGCTGTCTAGAATACTTCCTTTCTTTGTGGACAAATTTGAAAGATCCCTCATTTTCCTTTCCTGAATTGAAACATGTAAACTGGTATAACTTGATATTGTTTTTATTTGTCAGACTGTTCAAGACTACTGATGTCCCCAGCAATGTACTGAAATGGGCACCAGATTATTGTTCTGTATATGTTATCTGGAAAAGGAAGGTGAGTAACTACAGAAAAGCAACCCGACCAGCTCCAAATATGACTATAGCAGGAGGACATGGTGGTAGGAGTGATGAGTCAATATCTGTCAGGCAAGTGTTCGCTTCCTCAATTTCAAATTTCAATGACAATAATGTTTGAAACAAATGCTTATATAGAGTGAAAAGCTTGGTTGGCTTTATCTGATAATGCTAAAAATGCTTCTGCAGAGAAAGATATGAAGAGCTCTCATCGCTTGACATGGATATGCCATTTGCTAGCTCTGGAAGGCAAAGCACTGATAGTTCTTTCTTTTCTTTTTATGAAAACCTGGCGTCTGGACCACCTCCTCAGGAATCTTTTGGGCACACAAACGATGACTGGTCTGAACAATCTAGGGGATCTTCAAGGGGCTCGGATGTAGAATGCTGTGACTTTGACTTACTATGCCCCAACTCCGATTCGAAACCTCCCACAGGTCGTGGCCATAGTTGTGAATTTAATGCGGAGGAGGACAATGCTGGCTCAGGAACATGGCCATTACAAAATGCTGTAAGCTGCTGACACATTCTGTATCTAAAATTTCCCAAAGATGGATAAATTTAGCTAATTCTTCAACTTACTGAAATTACTTGCAGAAAAATCTTGAGGATGAAGTGAGGAGGCTAAAGATAGAGCTGAATCAAACGATGGACATGTACCATGCAGCTTGCAAAGAAGCGTTTACTCTTAAACAGAAGGTAAGTTCGTCGAAGTTTGTGAATAATTAACTTGGTATTGTTGGTTACTGGCCATCATGACGTACTTTACGATTCACCACAGGCAATGGAACTTGAACAGTGGAAGAAGTCATTAGAGGAGGCACATGAAGCTCAAGATAAAGAAACAGCATTAATGATGGTGAAGAATGCAGAAGCACAGTGCATTAAGAATATTCATGAGATTGAACAGCAAAAGAGGAGGCTCATCAGTGCAGAAACAGATGGTCCCAGAGAAGAGGATAAGAGGAAAGTGTATTTGGAGGATGACACCTCAGACCAAAATGCCTTGGCCCTTCATTACCAGAGCTTATTCCACATTGCAGCTGTTTTGCTTTGGCTTTACGTCTACTTCTCTCTGTAATTTAATTATACCCTGAACTTCCAAATGTAACTTTGTTCCCCTTGAATGTGTTTATTTTATAAAGCTTGTGGGTTAATAGCAATTAATCATAGTATTCATTATATTGTAAAGGCAACTCTCTCTCTCTATCTCTACAGGTTCTCTGTAATCTTTCAAAGGCCTATTCTTTTTCTTTCTTTCTATTCTACAATCAAAACCACCACAAAACCCACTTCCCTTCTCTAAATTTGACCTCTAATACACAGTTTCAAGAGTCTGAAGAATACCCATGCCCCAGTTTGTCCAAAAGATGAAGAAAAGAAGACCCTTCACCAGTGTTTCCCTCTTCACCACATTGGTCTAATCGTTTTCCATTGATAAGCCTGCCAAATCACCGAGGACTTTCGAGACGGCGGTGCTGTTTTGGGTATAGTTTCTGAAATGACTGATTCAATGATAACAACCAGGAATCTGCTAAAGTTACAAGCTTGGCCGTGTCTCCCAGATCTAACTAACCCCATAAAAAATTGTTTCTTTAGCTAAACCCGCTGCTAATCTCAGAAGGGCAATTGTGTTATTGAATTTACATAAAGAAATATGGCTTTGTTTGTTGTGGATGAGAGCGATGAGAGCTATACCTGTGTTATTTCTTACGATGCTTTGAAGATTCGGTGACCGTTCTTGGCGTAAACCCTGGACCTTTTTATGCTTCTTATCGCCGACGAAACTATGAATGTTGAAGTTGGTGATGAGGTAGGGGAGTTGTGGACTGATGATTACCTGATTTCATATAATCCTTTCAACAAGCTGCTTCACCGACAGGAAGACATTTTCATGTACAGGTACAGGTACGCCAATCTGGACAAGTTTAATTCCTTGGAATTATTTCTTGACGATAAGTGCATGTAATATCAACCAAAGTTACAAAAATAAAGGAACTAAAAAGGGTGACTAAATAACTGGAAACCATCAACATTAGAAGAGGCAATAGCTAGGACTTTTGAGAGCGTTCAGTATCCTTTAATGGATGTATTTCTATTCAAATTTGTTTTGCCAACCTATTCTAATCTTACAATGTATGAAACGGTTTTGCGATCGAAAGAAGACCTTTACAATGACTTGTAAAACTTAATAACCCTATTTCGACCTAAACTTGGCTTGCTGTAGAGCCAGCACCATATTCATTCATGTCTGCATGCAATAGTCAATGTACATATCTGACCGTGAATTGGTCCATGGGGTGGTACGGATAAGATATTCAGACTTTTCCTTGCCGTGCCTCCTCCTCTCACTCGATTTTTCAGGCATCTACTCTTGCTTCGAATCCTATAAATACCTCACACATTTCTACAGAGATCATCTCATATTCTCTCATTCGCTAGCTAGTTCTCTAGTTTTCTTTGTTCTTGTGCGAGATAAATACATACAAATATACGAAGTCAACCATGTCTAGAATGACGGGAAGCTTAGTTTTCGTTACTTGGCTACTTGCCATGACAACCATATCCACTGAAGCTCAGAACCCTGCAGTTCTAGACACACAAGGGCGAGCGGTTCGGAGTGGCGTGGAATACCATATTGTACCTGCTGCAACTGATATTGCTGGAGGTTTAACCCTGATTAATCGCAACAATTCTTGCCCTCTCTACGTTGGTCAAGAACCTCTGGCAGAAGTGGTTTCGCTAGGCACTTCGGTGAAATTTACTCCATACGCTGCAGGTGAGACCGTTATCAGAGAGTCCAGAGACTACACTATTACTTTCCAGGCAGCCACTATCTGCATTCAGTCAACTTCCTGGAGGGTCGGGGAGGAGGACCCTAAGACAAACAGGAGATTTGTGGTGACGGCAGGAAGAGCATCCTACTTCACCATTGACAAAGTTGGAACTGGAATCTATAACATTGCATTTTGCCCCACTGAATCCTGTCCAAATTGCAGGGTCAGGTGTGGAAATGCAGGCATTTTGGTTGAGAATGGAAAGAGGTTGGTGGCTTTGGATGGTCCTGCTTTCCCTTTTGCATTCCGGAGGGTTAACTAATTACAGTATAATCATAACCAATAAAATGGCGATTGTTGGACTTGATCGTTAGTCTTTAATTGTATCAGAAGTTGACAGTATTGTTTACCATGTAGGCATTTCAACTTCTTGTTATTTTATTAATAAAACGAAGGAATGTTGGTGTGTGTCTATATATATATATACATATATAGATGATAGTGAGTACTGTACAAAATAACATTTCCATGGAAGAAACATGATTTTACAGCCTGAAAATGAAAACACCGTTCAAATTAATAAAATTGAGGAAGCCTACACATTTATACACCTAAGACTAGGACATACAGATTTCCTTCTTTCTATCTTCCCATCTAAAACTCCATGGCCACGAGAGACATCTCTACTCTCAGGGTGCTTACTATTGAAAAGAGAGCAGTTGAATATGAATATAACAACGGCATCAAGTTGACATAATCATAAGTGTACAACGAATTGCAATCTTATCTTAGCTAAGATTAATCCCTGGAATAACTTGACACGTGTGGAGGGACTTCGTATAGGCCTATGGGGCGAGAATGCTTCTTGTTGTCTGTGTCCTGTAATATGAACCGAGGCCAATCTACCAAGTAGCGCTCTGAGTGCTATACAATTTGTGACGTACGTCCTACTGGTTCCTAAAGCTGAGAAAATTTTTGCTTGCTTGCTTGCTGAATTTATGCAAAACCATACACCCTATGAACATTATCCTAAATGATACAAGGCCACAACATGGAAGAATCACTAGCATTTGGTAGCCTAGACTATGGATTGCCATTATCAGAACTGCTGCATGCTTGGTTTGGAAGGACAGCATTGCCAAAATCACCATCTAAGCTCATCTGTTGGACCTCTTGGGGGGATAGGATCTTGATGTACCGAACACAGTTCACAAATTCCCTGAGTATCCAAAACCATAAGAGACTAAGGTAAGCATAGTGAAGCCATTCCTATTGGTTAGGATCTTACTGCACTCTTGTCCAGATGTACATAAAAATTCTAGAGATAAGAGACGAGGTGCTAGATATATTTACTGGTGAGGAACTTACTCCCAAGGGTCATCCCCAACTAGTAAGACATCATTCTCATGATCCACATACACAAGTTTCCATCCTATTCTTGGTCCATCTTCCAGTTGTCCCTCTATACCGAATCTTCGAGCCAGATCATGCTTAAGCTCAGGGTAACCAGAATAACGAGTGATATCAATCGACCTTCCAACAGCTCCACGTTTGTATACCTGAAGATAATAACGAGTTCAGTATGTACTTGGACATACTTGAAACTTAAGCATATATACTGATTCACGTCTAGGGACAGGAGTCTGATAGACTAGCAGAACAAACCTTCGTGAATGTTCGCATGCGTTGAAACTGGGGTGGAGGAGCCCAGGGACCTCTGTTCATGAAGCTGCTCTCATTAATGTTGGGCTCCATTGAGTTGAAAGCCATATCTGGAACTCCAAATGACTGGGAAACCATTGAGGACGAGAGTTCCTGTTGGGGATCTTTTGAATTTTCACAATTCACAAGCATGCTTCCTGAAGAGAGATTGTTAGAGACATCCTTCCCCAGCCCCACCATGCTCTTTGTCAACAACTGGTCAGAATTCATTGGCACGGTTACTTGTCCATTGATGTTAGTCCCATATGGAAGATTATCCCTGGGATCGACATGGATCTCTCCATCTTGGCTAGTATCTCTTAACAACAATGACTGGAGATTATATGCAGAGTTGTTGTTCTGCTGCAACTGAACATCATTCTGAGAAAGGCAAACTGAGGCTGTAGAAGAAGAAGTGTCCAAAAATTCTGTTTGGGTGCCAGAACCATTTAAGTACATTTGTGGCAGAAAATTTCCTTGATTTTGTGGCTTGGAGACATTCAATGAGGGTTTAACATCAGATTTTGGTTGCAGATCTCGAATCAGATTAGCATTACATGTCATACTCTCCAAGGCATTGGGACTCAAGAGTGTGGCAGTAGACTGTGCCATATCCTCCCCAAGTGTTGTGCTTCGATGAACTCGACTATTTGTCAATGGTTGAACGAAGTTCGGACAATTGTTTGTGGACGGTGAAGTAGAGCAGGATGGAACATCTTCAGTAATTCCTGATTGCCCAACTCCTGCAGTTGCAGTCAGAACACTGCCACTGGGATTTAGTTGATTGGTAGTGGGGCACGAGACATGCCCCACAAGACCAGGCATTTCAGATAATGTTCCAGGCTGCTGAGCTTGAATATTTGGCTGCTGGGGTGGATTAGAGAACCTAGTATTAGTTTGGCTGTTACTCCTTGTCAAGTGCTGTTGAATAGCATTTGACTGAAGGATTGAAGTGGGTGTTGCTTGCGGCATTTCCAGCATTTGGTTTGGCGCCATAGACCTAGAGAAGCTCTGAGATGCATCTACAAGCTGCTTCTTAGGATCTTGAAGTTGAGCAATTTGGACAGGCTGCTGCGCTACAGACTGCTGTGCTAAAATTGATTGTTTTTGTTGCTGAAGCTTCTGCAACAACTGGAGCTGAATCTGATTGTCGGACATCTGAAATTGTTGATTAACATGATCAGGCAGCTGTGGTTGAAGTAGGCCCTGTTGTTGATTGAGACCCATCACGTGCTGCGGCTGCAGGCTTTGAGGAAGGTTTCTAACAAGTTGCTGGCTTTGAATGGATGCTGCTTGTTGAAGAATGTCATTGCTTTGAGCTAGAGTTTGAGGATGCAGAATTTGGGTTTGACCTTGACTTGAAGGTAGATTTGAAGTCATTGAATTTTGCCTTGATTGTTGAGTCACATCACCCAGCTGTTGCTGCGGTTGTATGACTGAGTTCATATGGTTCATTAAGGATGGTAGCTTGGGAAGCTGATCAAGCTGTTGGGCTTGCTGAGGCATCCTTTGAGCATTGAACTGCAAGCTGTTTGTCTGCTGAGTTATCTGCGGCGCTGATAATCCCAACTGACGGGTAATATCACTTCCAGACATATTCTGCAAAACAGATCCTGGCAAGGATTGCATGTAGTTGGGCTGCATGGAGTTGGTCAGGGAAGTGTTTTGCTGCATGTTCATCCACTGGACTAAGCTTAGGCCAGATGCAGCCTGAGGGTCTTTCATGCAGATATCGTCACCAAGCCAAGGCATGGGCCTTTTGAATAAGTTGTCCAAATCAGAGGAATCATCACCTAGAAAAAAGGAAAGTCAGAACCAGCTAACAAAAACAAAAATTTGGAAGCTTGAAAGGCCCTTTCTTATTAAGTTTTAGTGAAATGTCCAGAAAATATTGAAATCCATCCTTAAGATTTTAGTTTATCAATCTTAGTGCACTTGCTACCAACAAACCACATGGAGGGCCCTCAAAAGTCAACCTGTGAGATGGACAAGACAAAAGGAGAGAATCTCTCCAATGAAAGTCTTCTATTATTGTATCTTTCAATTAACTGATAACTGAACTTGGTATAAAAAAACAATCGTTAGTTACTTCTTAGAAGGCCCATTAAAGAAAGGCCGTAGAAAAGCTTGAGAATTGAAAAGGGCAAGCATTAGGTGAATTTGTGAAGCATCAAAGGTTAATATCCAGGTAACAACCTAAGCACAAAAAACTCAAATGATATATATTTGAAAAGAACGGAATAATAGGCTAAGATGAACAAGAAAAAAACCATAGGTTTTACCTGGCATTCCTGATTGCCTTGGACGCTTAGATATAAAGAATGGAGGAGGACATATAAAAAATGGAGCAGTTACTGGTTCAATCTCCCATATTGAGACTCGAGTTCGTCTTTCCCCAGCTGTTGACTCATCCCACCCAACCTGCAAGCGAACATCAAGTTATTAAAACAGCTAAAGATATGTTTAGGTAACCTGGCAGACTAGGCAACAAGGCCTCACAGTTCACCTGCAAATTACGCCACTGTGAGTTCTTCCATCTTAGTGGATCAATATCACTTATACCTGTGATTGTACCCATATACCTGGAGGAAAAATGTTTCCCTTAATTCTCAAATCATTAAACGCATAATAAATACCTTAAAAAGTCACTTCTATCCAACAAGTTTATAAAGTTCCCAATTTCCAACAATCAAACTTGATTAGACCAATTAATTGAGCTTATCTTCCCTCGTATGAAAGATAATATCATAGATGAAAATGATGCATAATGCTAGAATTGTTGTGTACCTTCTTGTCCCTGACTCTTCAGTTTCAAACATCATTCGGAAACGCATGCCAAGAGAAATTTGGTTGCTGTACACAGCCTTGTAGTACTTTGCTAAAGGGATGACAAATTCTGAAGGGCTAGCCCTAGGACAAACATTTATCAAGTGTCAAAAATTTTCTGGAGCATGACTCAGCCAAGAAAGAGCCAGTAAAGAAGGAAATCTATTCACCTTGGATTGTAAAACACTGTGAAAGGACTATTGTTTGCCGCTGCATGGGCCGCCGCAGCCAGGATTCCAATATGCATGCTATCACTTGACAAAACAGATGACGATAAATTGGTAGTTTGCCTGTTTGCCCGTCTGATGCCCAATAGTAGTTGTTGCTTTTCATCTCTGCTCAAATGAATACATGATGTTGAATAGATCTAACTGGCCGTAAGGACTAAACAAGATTACTTATGTCAATTCTCATGGACTTAAAATCAAATCTCAAGATCAAGTAAAATATCAGAATAGAAAATCTATGAAAAGAAAAAGAAAATGGTATACTCAGAAGAACTTCAAATATTTTTGAGTTACTAGGCCTTACCTTATAAATAAAACAGAGTCACCAGCCAAAAGCCTTTTTCCACTAACAAATAGGCTCCACCCAGTTGTAAGCAAGTGACGTTTAGGTTGTCCTAGGATTATTGAGGCCAGGAATTCGGTTAGGATGTTAAAGTGGTTGATTGATTTCAAACACTAAAAGTTAATGGATTGAAAATCAACATACCACGGTAAATGTGGCGAAAAGTCCAGACAGTATCATGCAAATCCTTAGCAACAAGTTCTTGGGCTGGTGGTTGCATGGAGAAATCCTATAAATTTTAGAATGTAGGTAAATATCAACACCAATAATCAACGTACCAGATAATCTATACAAATAGCAACTCATTTACCAGAGGAGGGAAAATCTTCTCTGCTGCACGACGGGGAACAGAAAAACCCCCATGAGTGCTTGTGTCACTCGCTGTTAAAGTTTTGCAGAAGAACTCAGTTTGTGGTTTATTTGACTTCATTGAAATATCTGATCTTAGTAAAGCATCTTTGTCATACTGCGCACAAAATGCTCATATATTCAGATGGAGTCAGCAACTGAAAGCATTTAAAGGCCATCTTGGTTCTATAGTTCTTCTTTTACTTTGACCTTTATTAATTAACGATATACATTCATACATTCTTTCTACAGGTACTTAACTTCCAATCGTTTTAGATGAATTGATGGAACACCTAAGCTCCTAAACTACAAAAATAAACTATATATTTTTAAACAAGTCCTTACTGAAGGAACGGGTTGTAGGGTCATCTGAGCATAAACTTCGTCTGTTTCAGGGTCAGCCTACAGAATCGAAAGCAAGAAATCAGAACAACAGGAAACTTATACAATATCTGCCAGATGAGAGAGCTACTATACATGTAAGGTGACATTATGGAGAAGACACAGTAGTTTTGATTGAAGGTTTGGATAGTTTGGTATCTGGGCATCCACATCCTTCTTCATAGATGCTGCAACCTGAAAAATTAATATCAGTCCTTAAGTAAACTTGAACTTGCTTCTGTATCAGAAAAACCAAAATGACAGTGTAAGTCAATCACACATGGATAGTCCATCCATAACTACCTGTTTCCTGTTTACGCTTTACCTTCTAAGTCTATCAAAAATGAACAAATTTGTTTACTAAGACAAAGCAAACAAATTTACCTTCCAAGTCTCATCAAAAGGGAAAAGAACATCTACCTTCCAATTTCCAAAACAAACATCTACTTTTCTTAGTCGTCCATTTTTTCAAGACTTAAAGAATACAAAGCAGTCATTAGTAAGTAGAAAAGAAAAGGGTGATTGGCACGTAAGCCAACAATATTCTTTTATCCAGTTAATGCTATTTTTTTTAAGTCAAACCACCGAATAAGAAAGTAAAAATACATCATAAGTCCATTATCCAACAGGTTCATTCATGGATGAGAAGAAGATGGATAATTAACTGGAAATTAGTTATATTAAGAAAGCAAGAAGAGAGAGAGAGAGAGAGTCAGACAGAAAGTTAACCTGCTCGCTGTGACCTTGAGGGAAGTAAACGACGTGGGTCCCAGCCGCCGGAAGATTCACCAGCGGCCCAGCACACGCCTGCCATAGCTCAGGGTTTATGCTCCTATTCTCTGTTACAACTCCTCCTGCACCTGCATAATCCACACGTGTCGCCACCCCATTAATCCTCACCAAACTTCCCTTTATTTTCATTTTTAACTTCTATCCCTACAGTTCTTTTCTGTCCGTTTGTTTCCCGGGAAAAAAACAGATTGCAGGAGCCCAAAACCGGAGAAAAATGAAGGAAAGAGGAAAAAGAGTAGCATGTCGGATTCAATTTTTGTTTAAAAAGGAAAACTAAAAAGTCTCTCTTGGGTTTTACTTCTAAAAACATAGATTTTCTCGAAGGATAAAAGGCGAAACTAAAAGCGACAAAAAGACGAGCTTGTATTAGAAACTCGATATATATATACACACACACATATATAGCAATCGACAAACGAACTATGGATGCGTCCATTTTTCACTAGCTAAGTAAAAAACAAGTAGATGACCTTCTACAGGATTCACGGCGGTGTTAGCGACGGTGACGGCCGCGGCGGTTGCCCCTCCGGCACAGTTGGCCGACGTCTTCATTTCTCTTTGCCGGCGAAGCACAAACAACTAGTAACTATAAACAAAAAGCATATATTTACTCCCTCCTATTATTTTATTAAGTCAAAGAACCCATCTTCCGAAACCTCACGAGTTAGACCAGCTCAAATTAGCATCAGCAAAGCACACAACTTTCCACAACCTCTTAAAAAGGGAAGACGGATGGTGGTTTGGAGTCGATGAATTAAGGAATGGATTCCGGCGAGAAATTCCGGCAATCTGACCGGAAAACAACAAACCAAGAAAGAAAAAAAAAAAAGATGGGGGTGGTGGGTTTACAGGGGCTACGGTAATGGTGTAGAGCTTCTCAGAAAGCAGGAACTAAAGCTTTTGCCCCCTATCTTCCCCTACATTACGCAGACAAACTCAAAGATTTTCTTCTCTTTACCTTCACTTTCCTTTTGCTTTGTTGTTCTCTCTCTCCCTATTTCTTTCTTTCTTTATGTCTGATTGTCCCTTTCTAATTGACTAATACGCCCCTCCTCTCCTGAGTTTAAGTGCTATTTGTTTATTCATTTCCTTAACCATAGTTAATATAAGTTAAAAGTTTTTTAGAAAATAATAATATAAAATAAAGGGGTAAAAGATATGCAACTTTTAGAAAATTCTTTATCTCATGCTGTTTAATCATTGCTAATTAATGAAATAAAATGTACTGAAATATTATTTTATAATTTAAGAAAAAGATGTATAATAAAATGAAATAAAAGCGAAGAGTTTCACGTTATATTTTATTTTATCTTAAACAATAAAAATATGTTACATCTAATTTTAATAGTTTATGGTAGAATGTAAAATAATAAATAATATATCACTATATTACATTATAAGTTTATAATAGAATATAAAATGATAAATAATATTTCACTATATTATATTATAAACTCTCTTTTTTAAACAATATTTTACTATATTATATTATAAACTCTTTCTTCCCTCCTAATACAACAAATATTTAATATTGCTTTCATTTACATTTTATTCTATTATAAATCATTCCATTTAATTTCATTAAAAACATTACGTTCAATCAAACATAGTTTTAAATTTATTTCAAAAAAACTATGAAATAAATATTATACTTATACTAATTAAATACTGTTCATGTGATAATTCATCCTAGTTCTTAAAAGGGCAAGAAGACAAGGGATGCTACGTGTGAATAGAAGTGTTGGAGCTTTGACCATTACCATCAGTTATACGTCCGACCACATGATCAAATGAGACATGTTTTTAATTTTGTCACTCTATGACATATATGGAATTGGTGAGCATAGGTTATATACACTTTAATTACCTGTCCATCTGTCTAAACACATTATGTTGCTCAATGCCAACTAATTACAATCCAAACAAACACATTAAAATAATTAACTATGTAGGTCTAGTTGATATTAGAGACGGAGTTCTGTTTCAAAGTTATGCAATGACTGGTCATTTTCAAATTTCGACGTAGTAAGGGGTGAAAAGCGAATCAATTCATAATTTCTCAACACACCCCACGTTTTGAATATGCTTATTTAAATTCCAAATGTTCATTTGATAAGTGTGAAAGATATGATATGAGTACTATTTTTAATATGTGAACGATATAAATTATTTTTTTTTTGGAAAATAATATAAATAATTATATTAGTTAATAAATCAAAACTAATTAACAAATTCGATTGAACTTTAAATACTAAATTTAATTTATTATTTATTCTTATAGGAGCATATTTTGTAATGCATGTTTCCATTTCAATATATTTATTTAATTATAAAAATTATAATTTATTTTAAATACTTTAATAAATAATTAAGAAATAATGAATTAAATTTAATAAATAAATAACTAACTATTAAGTATAAATTTATTTTACACAAAAAAATGATAACCACAATAAAAGGAAAGAAATTGCATTTATAAAATTATAATAAAACAAAAATATTGAACCAGGGCAGTCTGGTCAGAGCAATCGACGATCTAAACATTTTATTTTTTATTCATATAATTGTAATAATAACAATTAATGATGCATGAGATTATTAACCTTTGCAAGTTCCGTTTCACAAATGTAATAAAGGTTGGGAGGAGTGTGCTAAAATTTAAGCATACGCGTGGCCTGATCTTTCTCACTCACATGCTCACTGTACGGACCACCGCCTTCAACTCCATTAGCAATGATTAAGGGTCCAACTCACTTAAGTGGTGTTTAAAGAAATTTTAATTACTTATTATTGGGAGATTAAATACATATAACACTCCCGGTGACGTGGCCCATCATGTCGGCTGCTCAGGCCATACGAGATGTTTGACAGCTCTGCTTTTTCTGTTGCATTCGTATGTTTTTTTTTTTACTTTTTAAAATTCTCTCCATTTTTTTCATTGTTTCGATTCGCTCCCTTCTAATTCTATATTTATTAATTATTATAAAAGAAATAAACGAGTAAGTCACTACTATAACATGTACTAAGTCCACATTTGGCAGAATTACAACATAATTTGAGAACTATTTTTAAATATAAAACATAATTTGGCTAAAATATTAAAGAGCATTAAAAATAGAAAAATACGCATGTTTTTCTAATCACGGACTAGTTTGTGAATAGCAATAACTTAAAGAGCACAGTGATATTGCACTAGAATTGAGGACAAATTTGTGAAAATGAAAGATCTTTTGGTCTTTTTTGTTCTTGCTATTTTATGGGTTATCTTATTTCTTCCGAGAAAGCACTGGGCCCCACGCCACCGTGTTTCCTGGATAGCTAAGTGGTGGGGCCTACCAACTATTGACCACAATTTTGTGTTTGGATAAATGGACGGCCAGAACTGCTTTCTGCTCAAAGTTCAATTTCACAACCGTTGGATCACTTAACTACACGACAAGGCCTCAGCTCAATACCCTGCCTACCCTATAGGCCCCTCCCATTGGTGGACGCTAGGCCTCCAATCATACACAGTATTAGAGGAGCGAAGATTATGTATGCCCGAACTACTTTTCATACGGTAGGACCCGAATCATTATTAGTGCAAGATGGCGTTCCGATCGTTAATCATAATCCTGTTTTATATATTTTCAATCATTCGTTAATATAACTAAACAAACTGATTATAAGTGTTCCAGGTTGGCTCTTTTCGTTGTTTGAAAATATTTTACCACGTCACCACCTACATTAACAAAATATATATATATATATCAAACTATTTTTGAAAATTAAAATATTTTATATTCAAAATTAATATTATAAAAAGTGTTTGATAATCTTTTATTATGAACCCTTACTTTAATTAGTTCACAATAACATGTATTTGTTAGCAAAAAGAGGTGGTGCGGTAGTTGAGCTCCTTCCTCAATATCGCCAACACAAACATGAAATTTGATTCAATTAAATTCAAATGGTTGATGAGAAAATTAGTGTGATTAGCTTAATAGGGTAGTTAATAATAATAATTTAATTATTTAAGAAATAAACATAAATATAAATATTTAACAGAACCAAGTAGGAGGGGGTTAGGTAGAGACGAAGGAAGTCTAAAAAACGTCAGGAAAACGCGGCAGGTTTAACGGAAACGAGCGCTTGCTCTGACCAACACTGCGAACCAATAGCGTATAGACACACGCACGCTGTGGTTCAGAATATGAACCATATTCAAAATTAAATAATGTAAGTAAAGTAGCAAGTATTTTGACACGTAATCAGCTCAGATCGGATCGGATCGGATCAGATCAAATATTTGTTTGTGAAAATTCAAAAGGCTAAAGTAACCTCTCTTTTCCTCGTCTCTTTGGCTTGGGTTGGGGGGTTTACCAAAACTTTAGGGTTAGAGGACGGAGAAGAGGAGGAAGAAGAAGAAGCACGCCTAAGGGCTAAGCCTATCCTAACGCTTTCTTTTTCTGTTTCTTTTGACTGCATGTGCGTTTGTGTTCTTGGGATCTGTGTCCCTCCCCTAAAATTCTCCTTTTCTTTTTGTCCTTTTCACTTCTTTATTAGATTCTTCTCTTTTTCATATGAGACGCAGGTTTTCATTCATCTCAAAGTCAATTCTCATATTGTTATTATATTTTAAATTTACTAATTTTTTAATAATTTTAAATAAGAAACATGAAGAAGAGTTGTTAATTTCAATGTTCGAATTGGTTTAATTACAAAAAACTCTGAGCTTTAACCTTTTAGTTTTATTAAATAATGAGTTAATGCAATTTCTTTTAATTAAGTTTCAATTTTTAAGTTTTAATTAATTTAATACCAATTTAATTTTTCAACTTTAATTTTTCAACTTTAATTTTTTTGTCTTACGAGTAGTTCATACTCTAATCCTCTAAGCTACAAACTTCACCTTGTCTCTACCGGATTTGTTCCCTATATTACACTAAAAATTAAACCTTTCCTCCTCCCATAATTTTGGGTTAAGAAGATGCAGAGATCTCTCTATTTATAAGAACGGTGTGTTCTAACTTGTGAAGTGAGAGAGAAAGAATTTCACAATTGTAGTTTGGAGTTACATTACTTTTTTAAACTCTTCATCCAACATTGATTAATTAACTCTTATTGTTGTAGCACATAACATGTCTCATTCGTAGCAAATAAAGCATGAAATGGCATAGCATGAATCAAGAACGGTGGGCACTTATTCTTACCGCCTTTACAAAAATTTATATAAAAATAATATTATTTTAAATTTTGATCTCATAAAAATTTTTATTATCATTTTATCTCTAGTTAAAAAAATTTCTGAATTACATAAATGCTTATGAAATAAGCAATGGTAAGTTAAAGAAGTTAGAAAATAATTGTTTAAAGCCAAAATGATAGTTTAATGTTTAAATACAAATTATATTAACTAAATTTTATTTAAATTAATAGTTTCTATAACGATTGAATTATAAGATGAATAGACTTATTATGTAATTTTTTCAATTGAAGTTTAAGAAAATGGTCTTTAAAAAATAAAATCATTTTAAAAATTAGGCAAAATTCTCTATGTATATTTCACTCTATTGGTATGTTGTCTTTGTTTTTATCAACCAGAACAACCAATGTAGATTTGATTTGAGACGACCCATCAAATGCATCCTTAAATCAAACCTAAGATCTACAACCCATGGCGTTATGATCTACATTTGACAAATTTTAGAAAGGAATAGACACCGAGCCAGTAAATGCTGCATATACTTGGTAGGCTGTTTGGCTGCTCCTACGACCGCGAGTGTTCGAAGAACAGAACAAAACACCCGAGTCGAGTCTCCTTTTCTGGTCCCCTATCATGTCTCCTCCTCCCCTCAAGTTTTTGTTTACGGAAAATTATTGACAGACATGTGGGGTTGAATCGACACGCACATGGAGTTTTGCGTCTAAACACAAAGCTTGACATAGATTGACGATGCTCGTCTCATTTGCCTTTGCTTAGGACAACATCAACTCATGTCAGATGTTGAATTCCTCGTTGATTCCAATGTATGCCTATGTCCCATAATTTCTAACTTCTTCTTTTAACTTTGTCATAAGTACTACCCTCATCATTCTCATTTATCACCATGCTTCCTAGCTCAGTGTCATAATCTACTCAATGGCCTCGTTACATGGCTGTACTTTACTTCTTTTCAACGTCAAAAAGTTGCACTTCCCTTAAATTACCAATTACTCTCTCAAATTTCATATACATGTAAAGAGAGAGGGTGTGTGTGTGTTCATATATAGAAGCAAGCACGAGGTCAAACCATCGTAGGTGTATGGATTCAAATTAATAATGACATTATTAAGATGAAAAAAAATGCCGCTCTGGTGGACTTTTCCATAATTGAAGATAATAATTAATAAAATACTGAGTTTAATAATTATCTGTTGATAACTGTTAAAAACAGTTAAAGATTCATGTTTTAATACTATAAAAGATCAATTTTGAAATTTGAGCATTATCATTAACTCTTACGGATACTTTTCAGACATGCTTTTGTATTACAAACTTTTTGTTTTTTGCAAATCCTTTGTTAATATTAGATGTAAATTTACCAATGATTCGATCAATTTCTATTACAAATTTTGAATTTGTTAATTTTTTGTTTGATTTGGTTTAATAATATTTATTGTTAAAAATCGATCAATTTATATTAAAATATAAGTAAAATTTTGTCCCATAAGAAATAATATATAGTCTTGAGTGAGTTACTGCTCCTATCACTAATTGATTTTACGATAGAACCTTATTTGAACTTATAGGTGCTCAATATATTTGGGTCAAAATTTACAAAATCTAACAATCTATTAATTAATTGTTTAGTTTTAGTAAATTAATTAGCATCTATAAACTAAAATGAA
The DNA here is from genome assembly GCA_027568895.1 of Erythroxylum shatona. Lineage (NCBI taxonomy): Eukaryota > Viridiplantae > Streptophyta > Magnoliopsida > Malpighiales > Erythroxylaceae > Erythroxylum > Erythroxylum shatona. The sequence continues at coordinate 33,203,177 of JAOSBK010000007.1, forward strand.
TAGGTTAATTTCATTTAATAGTTTTCAATTTTAATTAAACTTTAAATTTTTAATGAATCAAATTTAAATTAATTAAATTTATTCAATTTATAGCCAATTTATGAAGGTATAATATCAGTCGAATATTTTAAACCTTAAATATGTTATCTCACTAGTTTAACTTCCAACTCAGTTTTGAAAATATTGGATTTTACATATATATCCCATAGAATTTTCTAATTTTTCTTTGATATGTCGATTATGCAGTATCAAGTCCTTCCAATTGCTTGGTCTACTACTGTATGTGTTCGCACAAGAGGTCAGGGGTTCTCCTCTCCAACGATATCATAGCTAAGCCAAGTCATTTTACAGGTGAATGGACCACTCTATCCAACACCAGCATTTCATCTCATTATCTTGACCCAGGAGTGCGATAGTGATGAACATGTGAGCTTGAGTGGAGTCATGATTGCATTTGTTAGAGAGTTCAAATCAGTTCAAACTAGAAAGTGACTAGAGATTTAAATGTTTTGTCCAAGTTTTTATATTAATTCTTAGTCAGAAAAACGAGAGATGACTCCTATATAAATAAAATATGAGAACATTATTATATATAAATTAAAGAGTTCTGGACCAACAAAAATTAGAAAATGATTCTAAAATTCAAGATTTAAATATTTTGTTAAAATTTTATATTAATTCTTGACTAGAAAATACGAAATTATCCTTAATTTATATTCTTAATACATGTGTGAATTTAACACATTGAATATATATATATAATAATAATTTAATTTGACTATATGTTCGAGTTTTATTTTCTCAATACTGGATAAAAAAATCGTACGGAAATTTCAAGTATATAAACTATTTGTACACCAAACAATTTTACATTGATTTAAGAGGGATTATGAAAGACATTATTCTTGAAACTTAGATCTTACCACTTATATCTTTCTCTACCGAAGAGTGAAGAAAGAAACTGGTGGTGGAACAAAGTGGGGAGAGGAAGGACCGAGTCCAAAGAAGCCACCTCTCCGGTGTATATTATTTCCGATAAGCTTATATCGTGGAAGTAAGAACAGAAGCTTGCATGCATGGCACATTATCGTTCACAGAGCATGGAATATGGATAGATGAAAGAGTAGCGATAGGCTATTTTGGCGAGCATTAAATGCAAAGGTACCTTCTCCAAAACTGTCGATCCCACAAGACAGCTAATACTATATAGACTTGTGCAACCGCCACTACTGCGTTGATGTCTTCATTTCATTGTGAGTGAGTAAGTTCGTTGCATGGTTTTGCTGGCAAGTATACATCAGCCATCGTATTATTTAAACTAAACGGAACCCTTTTTGGACCACATCAAACCAGGAAGAACAGTGTTGTCTTTGTCCAAGAAAGAAGATAAATGATTCATATTCGTATTCACATGCATTGTTTGTTTAAAGTTATATTATCATATGCATCTTCCTCCGTGGTTAAGCTTATGGTAAAACTGTGACAGAGACCGATTTCGTGAAAAGAACATTGGAAAGTGAAACCACCCTTATTCATATACTATACTTTGGTCCCTGAACCCTAACTAGGCCCCTTAAAGCACCATCCAATTTTAATGCATGCCCATGAAAGGTCACATGGAATGTTGCAATCGAAAAAAAAAAAGAGAATTTATGGAAAATAGATTCCTTTTTTTTTTTTTTCCTTTTAATGGATTGGAATTCAGAAGAAGGGAACAGAGGGAGTGATGATGTTATTATATTCCACCTGAATTGAGGTTTATGGAATGATGATGATGATGATAACTACAATTGACTTATTAAAGGGATACACAGTAAGTTAAGAAATATTCCCCTTTTTCGTGACAAGAACAGAGAGAATATATACAAACAGGGAGGACCTGAACTTGGAGGTGCTTGAAGTTCCACTTTCGCTACTCCACTCCAACCTATAATGTCACTGTTAAAGTAGATTCTATGGTTCTGGGGACCAATTCGTGAGAGCGAATGATTCTTATCCAAAATGCGATGCTTCACTAGCGCGTATGGTTGGCTGACGAGGCAAATGCATGAACTTAAATTTTCCAAAGTGCCTGCCCTTGTCAAACCATTTCCTTAATTTTCACTAATTAGTAATTAATACAAGTCAACTCGTTATTTAAAATCTGATTCTTTATATTTGTATTTTCAAATTTAAGTTTTATTTTTTTCCAAGTTTTAAAATTTATAAAAACCACAAAATTAGTTTTTTGCCCCATAATTTATCAGTTTATATATTAGTTATTATTAAAATTATGAATATAATAAATATAATTAAAATTTAAAATATGTAAATCTTAAATAAATTTGATTTAATAAAAAATATAATTAAATAAATATTAATTTTAAATTATTTATTTAAATAAAAAGAAAATAAATTTTATTGATAATTTATTAATAAATATTATATGAGATATTAAAATAAATTTAATTAATTAAAAATAATTTATTTTTAAGTTTTATCTAATATGCAATTAATAATAATAATAATAATAATAATAATAATAATAATAATAATAATAATAATAGAAGTAGTAGTAATAATAATAATAATAATAATAATAATAATAATAATAATAATAATAATAATAATATGCGGTTTTGTTTTTGTTTGAATAATTCAGAAACTAAAAACAGAACATAAGCACTAAATATTAAAAAAATAAAATTAGAACCAAACGGCTAAATTTAAATTATTAATTTACTAAATAATTTATAAAAAATTGAGATGAACTTTTGAAGAACAAAGCACAAGTACTTGTTTGAAATTAAAAAGAGAAAGCCCAAATTGGTTTTTGAGAGCCATCAAGGCTGAAGAATTGTATGTGTAGGCCTAACTCAAGGTCAAGAAAAGCCTGATCCACCCAACAAAGGAGGCTTCATGACATCAAGCTTGAGTCGACTGCGAGTGTTTTCATCTGCTTTAGTTACATAATTGAATTCCACCAATCCTTGTATACCATCGTCTTTGGCCATTGTGAGGATATCGCCGTAGACGCCACCCATTCAGAGTTACTTAGATACATCGTATACATTTCTTCACAGTCATGCCAATGGTTTCAGTTTCTTGTCCTTCTGTGGACCTTGTAACTCTTTCTATTTCCTAGCTCTGTACTTTTCACCTCCGTTTGTGGTGTGGTTCAAAATTTTGATTCTTCTCTTTCGTCTTCGTGTTGTGCTCGTAGATATTTGATCCGGGTTTTAACAAAGATTGGAGATTGAGGCCTTTGAGAAGAAGACTAACGAGGATTGGCATTTCTGAGGTGGGTTTTTCTTTCTTTTTTTCCCGCTGATACTTTGGTTTGAGTTTCACAACTTTAAAAAGAAGTTGAAGCTCCATATTTTTGGGTTCCAATTCATGCACCAAACATAACTAGAAGGAAGTTAATTAAACCTATGATTAACCAAATTGGGAAGGGGAAATCATGGTTGATGCACTAGGCCTACTTGATAAGCATGTCAATTATGTCTGTTTTGTCATTTCTGATTTTGGTTTCGTCTTGTGAAGTGGGACGAGAGATAGTGAGAGTCCGGACTGTTTAGAGAGAGGGTTCCTAGAACCGTCATTTGGAGAGGCAAGATTGCAACTCGACGAGTTTTCCTTATGTCTTGTAGGAAACGGTCACGTTGGAACCAGAAAAGGAGCGTGATGGAAGTTGCAGAGTAGAGAAAGCAAGGCCAGCCAAAAAGGATGAAGCTTTAATTTCCAAACCTCGTGCAAGTCGCAGAGATAATTCTCCTCCATTAGTTAGTGCATTGAAAGCTTCGGCTGAAAGGAATGCAGCCAGTTTTCACTTTCCTGGCCACAATGGAGGGCGGGCTGCACCATCTTCATTGACACAACTCATAGGGATGAGACCATATAGACATGATTTACCTGAGCTTCCAGAGCTTGACAACCTCTTTTCACCCGAGGGCCCTATTCTAGAGGCACAAATACAAGCTGCCAAATTGTTTGGATCATCACAAACGTGGTTTCTTGTTGGAGGCACCACTTGTGGGATTCAAGCAGCAGTGATGGCAACTTGTTCTCCTGGAGAACATTTAATACTGCCTCGCAATGCACATATATCCGTCATATCTGCTATGGTCTTAGCTGGAGCAATACCAAAATACATTGCACCTGAATATAATTGCAGCTGGGAAATTGCTGGTGGGGTTACTCCAGTGCAGGTGATTTTCTGTCACTAATCTCAAATCATTTTCAGCGTTAAGTATATTATCGTGATACTTTTTCACCTTATTGGAAGAACCTACCTTGACAGAGAAGTGAGAGGTATAAACGTTAGTGATTTTGATGTCTTGACTTAGCTATGAATAGATATATTTTAAAATTTAGAGCATGCAATACATAGAAGAAGTACGAACCACTTCTAGCATTTCTTTGTGTTATATAACACGACAACAATCATACAATTTATGCTAGCTATCTCCACAGGTGGAAGAAGCCATCAAAGAGTTGGAGAAAGAAAGTCTAAAACCAGCTGCAGTTTTGATTACTTCCCCCACTTATCATGGAATATGTAGTAACTTGAGCGACATATCAGAGTTGTGTCATTCAAATGGAATTCCTGTAATTGTGGATGAGGCACACGGGGCACACCTAGGATTTCATCCCTATATGCCTCCTTCGGCTCTGAGTCAGGGTGCTGATATAGTGGTACAATCGACCCATAAAGTTCTATGCTCACTTACGCAGTCATCAATGTTGCACATGTCTGGTGATATTGTGGATAGAGAGAAGATTTGCCGGTGCCTTCAAACGCTTCAAAGCTCCAGCCCTAATTATCTGCTCTTGGCATCGTTAGATGCTGCTAGAGATCAACTTGCTAAAAACCCGGAAACCTTCTTCAATGGAGCATTGGAGTTAGCAATTGAAGCAAAGTCTCTCATTGAAGGGATAGCAGGTATTTCTGTGCTTGATTCATCGAACTTCACAAACTGTTCTGCTATTGATCCCTTGCGTCTTACTATTGGATTTAGCCGGCTTGGTTTATCTGGTTATGAAACAGATGAGCTTTTAGACAGGGATCATAATGTCATCTGCGAACTCGTCGAGAACAAATCTGTTACATTTGCAATTAATCTTGGAACTTGTAGGGAGCATATTCAAAGACTAGTTATAGCATTGAAGGACATATCATCTCAAACAATACTCAAACATACAAACCATAAGTCGGCGAGTGATAAAAAAGTTACGCCCTTTGCGGATATCAGTATAAGCTTGAACCCAAGGGATGCGTTCTTTGCAAGGAAAAAGCGGGTTAGTATTGGTGAGAGCCTTAAGAAAGTCTCGGGTGAGCTCATATGTCCTTACCCACCGGGTATTCCTGTTATAATTCCGGGTGAGATTATTACTCAAAGTGCTTTGGATTATTTGTTGGATTGTAAAAGTAAGGGTGCCCTTATTGCTGGAGCTTCTGATCCTCTACTCTTGTCCTTAGTAATTTGTGAAGTGTGAAAAAGGTTCTTTAGTTACATCTTCAAAATGGGTGCAAGAATTGCTAACCAATGCATAAGTACTTTCTGACGTTAAACTTCAAACTAGTTCTCGAATTATCTTTTCTTCTCTGTCCACTTATCCAATTTGAGGAAGCTGAAGTGATGCTTCAGATTGCTATCATTCATCCACTTTGGCCATCTTTTCTGTTGCCTTTGAAGGAAGATAAATTGGCAACAAAAGCAACTAAATCCACTGCTAGAATGAAGAGATTTGGTCTTTGAGGTGGAAATCTGCGAGGCTATGGTAGTTCTAGGACAATTATTGCCTCAAATTTGTAAGAAATTACCCTTCCCGAGCACATGTAGCATTGACATTTGATCTACTGCCAATGAAATTCTGTTCGATTGAGCTTTCACATTTCTAACAGTCAAACCCTCCATTTGAAAACGATCTAGAAGGGGGGTTGAATAGATCTTTGAAACTTTTTCGCAAAGTTTTACAAAAAATAAAGAGTGAATACACACAATACAATCAAATAAATTAAAATGTAAAAAGAGTAGGGAAGAAAGGCAAACACTGTTTTTATAGAGGT
>JAOSBK010000007.1:33213523-33223948 GCA_027568895.1 Erythroxylum shatona
ATTTTGTCAGTGTCTTCGTCTCTGAGTTAGCTTCGATATGAGACTTGAATCACGGGATTTCGACATCTGAGTCAAAAGTTATGGCCGAAACATCGTCGATAGGTCATTCTGGCGCCCTACAATATGACGTGAATTTCGTTAATTTATTTCTCCTAAATTCCGGCTCCAAAAAATCTGCAATTGGTCCCAAAAAATCCGTCAATGAGTCAAGAATTTAATTATGAAATTTCAGAATTTTTGGCTTAACCAATCTCGAGATAAAAATCCCACAATGACTAGAGGTCAAGTCTGTCAGAAACGCAAAAACAGTGCAATTCAAGTCTATTTTTATTATTTATGCATTTTATGTCAATGGACCTCAAATAATGCTAAAACACGATAAACCAGCCATAGATGAACATAAAATGAATATAAAAGACTATGAATTAAGTCCTAAACATATATGAAAATATGAGCGTATCAAACTGCATTCAATATATCGTTATATTGAGACTCAGGTCTCTGAACAAAAGTAGATAGATACGTCTTTAAACCAAATTCTTTTTGATCTTTTCAAATTCCAAGTTGAAATCTGGATGGCCAGTGTTGTCCTATGTGAAGGTTTCAAGACGCTGCTAAAACAACTGCTGAATCAAATCAAACACGCACTGCCTCCTTCAGAACAACTAAAAAGATGATCAATGGCTCAGTAATTTAAAGAGTTTCTTCTTACAGTCCAAGATTACAGAGTATGTAATAGAAGCTTATTATATAGGAGCATGACAAGATTTACATTTTTTTTTAAAAAAAAAAGCAAGCCCTCATCACATAACCTCGAGGATTATATGCGACACTAGCCAAATGAGCTACTTCATATTCCATGCCAATGATGCCATTTATGTATTCTTACTATTGCAAGTTGCACTGAAAGAACACTGCTTTGATAGCTATCCATTTGCAGATAGTAGCAATCTAGTTACTTCAAGAAACAAAGAACAGTGTTGAGCTTCAAATTGGACAGAAGCACCAATGTCAAGTCCATGATCATCGAAACATGATCATCGAACAAACTTCTCTTTTTGAAGTTCTCTAGGACTAAGATACACAAGAAGAACCAGAATTGCGAACTGTATGCAACCGTAATTACTAAAAATCACAATAGCGATCGTACGTACTAACAGACCACAGTAACACAGAAGGAGGAAAAGAAAAAGGAGTCAATGAGATTAAGACTAGCATATGAACAAGCAATATCACATGGGATAACCGATCAACGAAAGGCCTTAATCTCAAGAAATCACAAACTTGACAACAGAATAACACATACTCTTCTTTTGCATACTCCAATCAGTCAGTTAATGTAACTAAAAGTGAGAATAGCAACGCAACACAAGTCCAAATAAACCTGTTATACATTGTCAAAACCGTAAGCTTTCTCCTCAAACTCAATTCCATGGACTGCACATGACGAAGAATTGTCTAATTATGTACCAACATCAAAGGAATGAAAAAGGAACGATATAAAACTCAAACCCAAATCAAGTAAACCACCATAGAGAATAATCATGTTCCAATCTCAATCACATAGTGGCCATTAATCAAAAAGTTCAAAACTTTTACACAGATGTCATTACAATAGCAGCCGGATCGCGCTTACAAAGACATAGGGAATAGAATTATCGACAAATAGGCGATGACTCAAACAGGACTAAGAAGCTGGAAGAGTTGGGGTTTGGGATCAGAATTCATGCCAATAATAATGACCAAAGGAATGAAACCATAATGAGTGATGACTTTAGCTTTCTTCAAAGACCAATTGGTCCACTCCTTCAAGCTTTGCGCCGTTGTTTTCTCCTCTCCCTTCGTTCCCTTCCGGCTCACTTTCCCTTTCGCCTTAAGCGAAATCCGAGACGATGCCATTGCTGTATCTCTCAATCTCTCCAATCGATGCAAAATTATAAACCTAAAACCTCAATTATCTATAATAGCTCCTCCTGATTTTCGGGCCAAGATCTGGATTTGGGTCTACGGCCCAATAGAGCAAAGATAGCCCTGTTTATTTTCAGAAAGAGCGAGAATCGAGAAAGGAAAAGGCAGAGTCTTTGGAAGATTTGGGATTTTGTTTGGAGAGGAATCACTGAAGAAGAAGAAGAAATTGCAAGAGGGAGAAAATGGGGGGTGGTATGGAAGCCAACAAGAACAGGTTCATAGAGGATTGGAGCACAGCAAGAGAGAATCTTGAGCACAATTTCCGTTGGACTCGTCGCAACTTTGCTCTCGTTGGCCTCTTTGGTATTGCCCTCCCAATCTTAGTTTACAAGGGCATCGTCAAAGAATTCGTAAGTTTTCTCAATCTACTGATCAAAATGTCAATTTAAACTTTAAACTTTGGCTTGATCCTCTCAGTGGTTCAGTCCCGCTAGTTTACTTCGACCTTTATGGTTTTATGTTGTGGTTTCTTCGATTTATTGCTCAAGTTTCAAAATTTTCGGAAACGGATTACCATTGAACCCAACAATTCATATTGATTCAGGAAGCAATTACTTTCGATAGGGTGTCTAACTTAAAGGAATTTCCTTTGTCCACCGTTTGTTGATCTGCAGACAGAAGTTCTTGTTTGTAGGTGTAGGGGAAGAGTTTAACTAATTATTGTGGAGGCTACTGGCTTAATCATATTCAGGATAGTGCAGTGTGATTGGAACGTACTGGGCCTATGTTAATTCACTGTATCCTTGAACCTGTAGTTCTTAGTATCTGAAATAATCCAAAGGTTTGTGGCTTTGGGTTAAAGATCTACGTTCTTTTTCTTCGTTGGCCTTGTAATCTATGTTTTCTAGTGCCAAATGGTCAGGCAAGCCAAAGATAAGTAGCCTTACCTGTTACAACTAAATGAACGAGTTCTCTGCTAGCCCCAATGATACCTTTTTTTTTCGTCAAATCTTTTTTGTTATATGTTTGCTATTTGGGATTTTGGCCGTTTCTTGAAACTCGTGCAAAGCTTTGTCAATATTATAGCAACATATCAAAACTTGCTGTATTGAAATGGAGATATCACTTCGAACATTATACACCCTGCACTCTCTTCCCTTCATTTAGTGGTGCTGTTGATCATTTACTTGCATACTTCCTTTATTTAGGACAAAAGCCTTGTTCTTTTTAGAGCATCGTGTTTTATGTTTCATACAAGCTTGGTTTTGCTTGTTTTAACCGGTCAATAATCCTGACATTGTCACCATGTGGATGCAAAATGGCAACAGCATATGCAGGATGAAGAGGCTGGTAGGCCATACAGGAAGTTCCTTTGAGTTTCTTGGCAATGTTGCTCAACAATAATTGTGGCTGAAGTAAAACCGAGTTTTGCGTTAGGACCACAAATTGCAATTTCTTTTGAATTCCATCTCTTTAGTTATCTTAGTACATGCTTTCTAAGAAGTCACTTATGTGGTACATCAAACTTTGCTTAATCTATTGAGAATGTTGGATATAATTACTGAGCTATTCTGGATATTACACATGGATCATGACTTGTTATTGTAGTTGTGTTTGTGAAACAAGAAATGAAGTAAAAGGTGCCTTGTTTACTGAATTGGGGTTTGTTTTCATAACCCATAGGCATGTTATGGCCTAGATAGAGAGTCCATATACGATTTGGTAGTGACAAACATAAGCCATCTTAGATGAAGATCATCAAAATAGGATGGACCACATATGACTAACTGTATTTGTGCATAGGATTTTGGTAGTATGTAAGACAGAGGACACCTGGTAATTGATCGAACTGCGGATGGCAATTGTGTAAGAATACTTTTCCTGTGTTTTTTAATTTGGGTGCAAGTGTGGAGAATGCAGGTGTTACATAAATCACAAGCCATTTGATCTCTTGTACCAAAACTTTTTTTCTGGAGCAATTGTTTATCGGTTATTACATACATTCGATGGTTTATTCAACACGCACCATTGTGAATTCCACCATTATTAAAAAAACAATCATCTTGCATCAGCTTTAAATCTCAGAATCTAAAAACTGAGAATTGATAAGAAATGAATGTTTCAACTATAGTGCAGCGAAACAGAGAATGTTGAAGCTACCCACTTGTGCATTTTGCAGAGGTAAGATCTTGCCAGTGATCAACACTCATCTGCCTTTCTGTATTGGTTGCATCTCAAGATGAAAAAACCAAGATAATCAAAACCTATTGTGGACATTTTTGCTTGTAACCACAAACCATATTTTTTATTTCTATTATCCAATGATAATGGCCTTGAATAAACGATAAAACTAAGGGATAAATTTACTTGAATCAACGCTAATAACACCCAAAATAAGTGTGAGGCCAGCATGAAACTGTTGGTCTCTGTATAGCGAGCTTCAAGCTCTTTGCCTGATACCAAAACTTTGTTTGATCTTTTATGATAATATACTGCAGTTACATTGATGTTCAAAAAGGTCATGACACTGTATGCATAAAATAAGGACATCACTGATCTTTTATGAAATAATTGTTTGCACAAAACCAAGTAGGAATTAGTCACACCAATCATACCATTCTCATAAAACTTTAAGATGTCATGTCGTAATTGAAGTTCCTTAGAAACTGGAATTTCCTCCTCATGAAATTTTCACAGTTGTTTGGCAATTTCTGCCGCCAGCTTTGATATTCCCCTATCTGCCAAAAAGAAGCAAGAAATTAGCAACGGCAACCATGCAAGATAATTAACTGGGAATGACAAACCTTGTGAAGTGAGCAACACACAAATCGTCTGTCAAACCTGAATTTTAAAAGACATTAAGAATATACTGTATTACTTCAGCAAAAGAAAAGCGGTAAAGGAACCCTGAACGGGAATTGAAGAGTAAAAGCTTAACAGCATCTGTCAATTATGGACATCAAAAGCAAGTAAGCTCAACACAACTACAGAAGTAAGCTCTGATTTCCAGGCTAAAGGTTATAGTTTCATCTTATATTCACAAAAGAAAGTTAAACTTGAATTTGGTTAAAAGTGATCTGGCTACAAGATCATTGAAGTCCATAACACAACATAGTTGTTAGTGAGCTACTTAAAGACAAGCAAATCTTATAAAATTGGCAGCATCCTGTTTTAATCCTACCGCAGCAGAAAATTCACCCATCCATACTTTGTGGAGTTAGTGTCCGTGCATCGACAAGACTGTACCATACCATTTCCAAAAACTCCCAGCAACTTGGCACCAAACCCTGCAGCTGAGAGATATTTGGTAGCCTATAAAGACCATTCAACGAAAAGAGTACGAACTTGAGCTCAACTCAGATGTTGTCAATGAAACAAGCAGTAGGTACAAGGGAATTTAGTAGGGAAATGACCTGCAACTCCCGCTCAGGATTGATTAACATAATCAGTGTTAGGACCATATAATCTCAATTCTCACGGTCACTGAAACCTCAATTTCAGTCTCTTCCTTAACCATTACCTTGAGCACAGCAAGGGGTTAAATTAGAACAGACATCGCCAAATACGAAGCAGAATCACAAACATCACTGAAACATGTCATACATTTACTAACGAGTGCCTCAAACTTCCATAAAATAATTTGTAATATCAGCATGAAAAGTGCAATGACAACCAGCCAGCTTTATAGGTTAGGTGCTCATAATAAGACATACAAGTTAGTGATGCCACCGGAAACAGTGTGGACAGAGAAGCAAGAATCATGGAGCTTAGACCATTTCTTAATTAGGTCTTTACACATATTTCTGTTAAGAAAACACAAAACATCAACAGCCTCAACAAACTTATCAAAAGAAGAAACGAACATGAGGAGAGGAGACATGAGAGGGAGGGGAAGACAAGTATCGATTGAGAGGGAACAAAATGGGATAATGATATCGGAATGGAAGGAGGCTTTGACTGCTCCAATTTACCTCACGACTCCACTCTCAACTAAAAGATGCGATCTTTACGGTATGTGATGTGAATAACCTCTGTGCTTTGATCTGCTTTGTTTCAGCGTAAATTAAAAAATTCCACATGGGCTATTGGAAGATGCCAAGGCCTCGGTGATGTTTGGACTTGTATGCTTTGGGTTTGCCTTGAATCCCACAAACAAACGAGTTGAGTACCTGTCTACTGGAGCATGAAGGAACTCCAGACACGAGTCCCGAAAGAGTAGGTTCGAGCCCGCTTTCTGTTTCTACCAGGTTCAAGTTTCAATCAGAGAGAAGTACAACTGTCTATACATCTGCTTTAGAGATGTCTGGCAGCCAATTGGAGCGTTGAAAATGACAAATGATAATGAAGGTTGTGTGTATATGTAGCCAATATCTCTCTTCTTTCTCTCTTGTTGTGCAAGTGCAAAGTGGAGGACGTAGTAGTAGGGTAGGGTCCGTCCATGTCCTCTCTGGGAATTTGGTTCATCATCAATACCATAACCATACCACATGGGCCAGGCTCTGAAGGCATGAACAAACACGATCGTGATTTCCCGCGAGTGGGCTTTCCGTCTCCGCTCTTGGCGCGTTATTACGTACTCCCCCATGGAGGTGACGCGCAGATATTTTGAAAGCCGAGGGCAACTGTACGGTTAATCTCCCTCCCTCCCTCTTTGGAACAAAAAGCAATGTCTTCTTCTTCTTCTTCTTCTCTTCGACGGATTCAACTACACTCCACTTAGTCTCTACGCCTTTCTCACGCGTACAGAGGACAATCCCTTTCGTTGTAAAGCTTTTATATTAGGTCTCAAATGTCGTGGTCTGAATCGACCCGAAGGCCAACTCGGCCCACCCGACCCACTTACCTTCCTCCATACCTGAGACGTTCATACTCACAATCACAGTCCTATACCAATGCCTACGCACCTCCATTTACTTGTACAACCTACCGGCATCACTTTGACAACTCCCAATCCTGGCCTGATAACACAACCATTTCTCATTCTGAGCGTCGGCCCCGTCCACGTGGTGGTCGCCGTGGCCGTGGACGTTATGGTAGTAGTGATCGTGGTGATCCTTCTCAACGGTGGTCGTCTCCTGGAGGGAAACATCACGAAAATCTAAACCTATGTGATATAACTGAAAAGCTTGACGAACTAGAGTTCACTGACGACAATGACGGCGACGACACTGTTGACAATACTAATGGCATCAACTTCGACGCTTACGATGATATCCCCGTTGAGACCACCGGCTCCAATGTGCCCGCACCGGTGACAAGCTTCGCTGAGATTGATTTAGAGGAGGGCTTGAGTGAGAATTTGAAGAGGTGCAAGTACCTGAAGCCAACTCCGATTCAGAAGCATGCCATACCCATTGCTGTTGCTGGGAGAGACTTGATGGCCTGTGCACAAACTGGGTCCGGGAAAACTGCTGCGTTTTGTTTTCCTATTATTAATGGGATTTTGAGGAACCGTTCTAAGCTGGTTGGGTACGGCTGTGCCACCGGGGTCATTGCTTGTCCGTCCGCTCTCATATTGTCTCCGACTAGGGAGTTGTCTTGTCAGGTGAGGTAAATAATCAAATTATGGGTATGGTGCAAGTGTCGTCTTCTCTTGTAGAATTTGTTATCCGGTGCTTCATTGTTTGGCCAGATTCAAGAGGAAGCTAAAAAGTTCGCTTACCGGACCGGATTGAAAATCGTCGTGGCGTATGGAGGGACACCCATTACTCATCAGGTCTATATAAGTGGCCCCTGAATCTATACTGCTTTAAAATTTTGATCTTGAATCATTCCATTAGATCCATGCTTCATAGGCTGGTTGGTGTTAGGACTCGCATTTCGTTAACAGATGCAATTTTTGTTTCTTAGTTATTTGGTACTTGCTCTGATGTGTCATTTTGATTGATGTTTTACGATTGCATGAGTTGAGGATTGTTGGGAAGATATAGCTTTTTATGATCTTGTTGCTGATGTCTGTTTTGAGTCTATGGATCTACAGTTTCGCAATTTGGAGAAGGGTGTTGACATCTTGGTTGCTACTCCTGGGAGGTTGGTGGACATGATCGAGAGAGCAAGAGTTTCTCTTGTAAAAATAAAATACTTGGCTCTAGATGAGGCTGATCGTATGTTGGACATGGGTTTTGAACCTCAAATTCGGAGGATTGTTCAACAAATGGGTATGCCTCCTCCTGGGAAAAGACAAACTTTGTTGTTCAGTGCCACATTTCCGCACGAGATCCAGGTTGCTCCATTACTTCCATAGTTTGCTTAGCATCTGTTGTTTTATGTATTTGTTTATTATGCTTCTTTAACCAGCTTCTCTTTCACCTCATCAAAAGTCATTTTCATTACTACTGATAATTTGTGCATTGCAGAGGCTTGCATCTGATTTTCTGTCGGACTATATTTTTCTGACTGTTGGAAGAGTTGGTTCGAGCACTGATTTGATTGTGCAAAGAGTTGAACTTGTTCAGGATATGAACAAAAGGTCTCATCTTATGGATCTTATACGCTCCCAGAAGGCCAATGGAACCAATGGCAAGGTTTACATTCTTCATAATGCTATTCCCTCGGTTAAGTTATTGCAGTTCTATGTACTTAACAATTTTCTTTTAATGATCGTATTGCCATTGTTACTTTAAAATGTGAACTTTCGGTCTCATCTTGCAGCATGCTTTAACATTGGTTTTTGTGGAAACAAAGAGAGGGGCAGATGCCCTTGAGCAGTGGTTGAACATGCATGGTTGCAGAGCAACGGCTATACATGGTGATAAAGTGCAAATGGTTAGGGCTGTTTGTCTGCTTCTCTTAGTTTTAAATAAGCTCATCTACACAATGTCTTAGATTGGTGCGAATTCATATATCTTTTCTTTATAATGCTAGGACGCTAATGACATTAGCTTTGACACAATTAGGAATTTATAATTGATAAAAACGGTAGCTTGATGGGCTGCTGAAAGCTTAGAGTTTGTAGTTACTGACTGTCAAACAGTGTGATTTTATAGTCTAAATATGTATTTTCCTGTTTGATGATAGCGGACATTCATTTAATTCTCTTCTACATAATGTCCTTTCTATTTCACGTTTTCTTTATCAAAATCTTTTTCTTGTTGAATTTAAAGGAGAGGGAACGAGCTCTGAAAGCCTTCAAAAGTGGTTCAACTCCAATTTTGGTGGCAACAGATGTTGCTTCCAGAGGCTTGGATGTCCCCCATGTGTCTCATGTCATCAACTTTGACCTTCCAAGAGATATTGATGACTATGTTCACAGAATTGGGCGAACTGGGAGGGCTGGTAAATCAGGATTAGCTACTGCATTTTTCAGTGAGAAGAACGTGCCACTTGCTAAGGCGCTTGTTGAATTAATGGAGGAGGCCAATCAGGATGTTCCTTCTTGGCTTACCCAATATGCGTACAGTCCATTTTCTGGTGCTGGTTCTGGTAGGATGAAGCGATACTCTGGCAGCAAGTTTGGTGGTTTTGACTACAGAAATGAAGATAATTATTGCCATTTAAGTGCCCACGGTGGTGACTTCAATGCTTCACCTAGTGCTCCTGGCTTTCCTATTTCCCCTTCCAGTATTCCAAACAGTAATGACTATCATGCTGCTTCTGCTTCTGATTCCTTCCCAGTTGTGTCACATGAAAATGAATTCGGTCTTGGATCTGTCATTGCCACAGGTTGGGATTAGACCCTTGCAGATTTGACTATTAAATAATCTTCATCAAGACAGAAGACACCAGAAGAATTAGCCTGTTGAAAGCTAACTACAGGTAGGAAATAGACATGATAGACACATTACTTGGGTCATTAAGGCTTGTTTTTCATTTCTGAACCTTTTGACGTGATACTACTTTGCCGTTAAAGAGTTTAGACTCTACTGCCAAATGTCCACTTTTCTGGGCATTCAGACATTGCAGAAGCTTGTTTTGCTGTTCTTTATCTTATTACAAGAAGATCATGGCTCTACTTTAGACCATTTTGGAAGGCTGCAAAGCATATGAAAAATACTTTTGGTCACGTTTATGAAGGAAACTCTCTTATTAGCCTTGTAACTGATGATCATTCAAGTGATTGTAGTTCTAAGATGATGGGTTATCTAAAGTAAAAAGCATTTGATGCGACCGTTTTAGAACTTGGTTCAAATCTATCTCATTATTCGAAAGTTTATCCCTTGAAAATTAATTTATTACTTTGTCATTAATGAAACATTATAATCCGCAGATATTGAGACAAATCCAAGCCCTAAACTCAAAATTGAAGTATAGTAATTAACAAGATAGCTTTTCTTTGGAAGGGATTTTGACCGATTATTATATAAATAGCTCTTAAAATGTTTTTTATGTTATAAAAGATAGAAATAATATGGTGTGTCACTAATTGTCTTAATTGTTAGTACATTAAATGCACCACTTAATAGTTAGTGTACCACTCCTATTATCATAATAGTATTTTATGAGAAATTTTGTACTATAAATAGAAGGGTTAACTTGATGTAAGTGATACCAATTTATAAGAAGAATTCTCCTCTCCCA
>JAOSBK010000007.1:33231798-33249304 GCA_027568895.1 Erythroxylum shatona
ACCTAAATCAGTCCGAGCAGTGCGTGCCTTCCTTGGCCTCACCGGATACTACAGGCGATTCATCAAGGACTATGGACTTATTGCTCAGCCCTTGACTAATCTATTGAAGCAAGAGGCTGTTTTGAAGTGGACTTGGCCACCGGAGGCTCAAATCGCATTTGAGAAATTAAAGACAGCAGTGACAACAGCCCCAGTTCTTGCTCTGCCAGATTTTGCTAAGGAGTTTGTTATTGAGTGTGACGCTTCAGGAAGTGGGGTAGGGGCTGTCCTCATGCAAGAAAACCGCCCACTTGCTTATTTCAGTAAGATGATTGCTCCACGGAATTTGTCAAAGGCTGCCTATGAGAAGGAATTAATGGCTTTAGTGCTTGCCATCCGTCACTGGAGACCGTATCTTATTGGGAAGAAATTCAAAGTTCGAACTGACCATAACAGCCTAAAACACCTTCTTCAACAGAAAATTACTACTCCGGCACAGCAGCATTGGGTGGCTAAACTGTTGGGGTATGATTTCAGCATTGAGTATAAACCGGGAGTGATGAACAGAGTTGCTGATTCACTATCTCGTCGAGAGGAAGAGGTGGAGTGTTCTGCCATTTCAGTGCCTAGTTGGGTGCAGTGGGAGGATCTTGACAAAGAAAGTCAACAGGATGATTATTATAAGAAGATGAAGGACAAGGTAGTGCAGCACCCTTTGGACTATCCTAATTATCAGCTTATCCATGGCCGATTATTCTATAAAGGGAGAATTGTCTTACCGCCAACCTCATCTTGGATCACTACATTGCTTAAGGAGTTCCATGCCACCCCTCAAGGAGGACATTCAGGTGCCTACCGGACCTATAGGAGGTTAGCAACCAATGTGTACTGGCCGGGCATGATGAAGCATGTGCAGAAGTTTGTGGCTGAATGTTTGGAGTGTCAGAAGAATAAATACGACACAAGGACACCGGCTGGACTTCTACAGCCGTTACCCATTCCCACACAGGTATGGACGGATATATCGATGGATTTTATCACAGGGTTGCCGAAATCACATGGGATTGATTGTGTTCTGGTGGTGATCGATAGACTTAGCAAGTATGGGCATTTTATTGGGTTACGACATCCATACACTGCACGTACAATAGCTGAAGTGTTTGCCAAAGAGATCGTTCGGCTGCATGGTGTCCCAAGTTCTATAGTCAGCGATCGGGATCCCTTATTTATGAGTTGTTTTTGGCAGGAATTCTTTAAGGCATGGGGAACTCAGCTGAAAATGAGTACGGCTTACCACCCAGAGACTGATGGGCAAACGGAGGTATTGAACCGCTGTTTGGAGACTTATCTCAGGTGTTTCTCTTCGGAGCAACCTAAAGGATGGGGAAAGTGGCTGCATTGGGCGGAATATTGGTATAATACCAATTATCAAGGGGCTGCATGTTTGTCTCCATTTGAAATAGTATATGGGAGGAAACCTCCAACACTAGTACAGTTTCTACCAAGGGAATTCAAAGTGGCTGCTGTAGGGGAAGAGCATCAGGATCGTGCGGAAATACTCCGACAACTCCAATATAACCTCCTTAAGGCACAGCAGCGGATGGTAAAGGCTGCTAACCAACATCGAAGACATCTGGAATTTGAGGAAGGAGAGTCTGTTTTCCTTAAGGTTCGACCACACCGACAGAACTCACTGTCTGCCAGAGTTTATAGCAAGTTAGGTCCAAGATATTATGGACCATTCACCATCACCAAGAAGTTCAGCAATGTGGTCTATCGTTTGGATCTGCCAGCAGCTTCAAGGATCTACCCAGTATTCCATATTTCACAACTGAAGCGGGCAGCAGGAACTCATCAAGTCAAAGCTGACCTACCTCTAGATCTTGCGGTTGATGAAGTGCCATTCATTCCTGCCAGCATTCAGTCCGTTCAAACTTCGATAGCAGGACAGATTCCTTGTCACCAGCTATTAGTTCAATGGAAGGACAAACACGAGGATGAGGCTACTTGGATGTCTTGCTCAGATTTCCGTGGACAATTCCCGGAATCAAACCTTGTGGACAAGGTTTGTCCATTGGAGGGAGGCAATGTTAGCAAACATGAGCATCATGGAAATAAGGGGAATAAACCTCTATTGGTTTATTCTAGACGAGGGAGAGAGAAAGAGTAGCAGAAGCAGTTATACGGTTATAACTAATTAGCATTTGAGTGGTAGAATAGCTGCTATATATTACTATGGGAAATAAGGGGATGAGGAGGTTTTTACAATCATTGTTGTTGCATTAGCACTATCGGCATTTGCTGGGACAGAGCTTGATAACTCTGTAATTTCATACTTCAATACAACAGTCTTATTCTCTTCACTCTTTGAGCTCCTAACTCATCAGATGAACATAAGCTGGACAGTAAAACGACAAAATGGCTGGAGGACATGGTCAGTATGACATTTATGCAGACCATGTTACACGTAAAGTGACAAAGCACAAGGTTATCTACAGTTCTTAGTAGTGTATTGTACGGGGATAAGTTTCTAAGCAACAAAAAGTTCACATCAAGTGGTCGTGCCGGAGTGGTTATCGGGCATGACTAGAAATCATGTGGGCTCTGCCCGCGCAGGTTCGAATCCTGCCGACCACGACTGCTCATTGTCAATTATTTTGCTATAATCCAATGCCTAATCATGCATTTTGCCTGTTCTCATTAAAACAAATCACGTTGGTCGGTCCCACGGCACATTCATAGAAAGATATTTTTCACTTTAGATTATTTTATTTACGGTACAGTACCTTCATAGAAAGATATTTTCCACTTTAGATTATTTTATTATTATTGTTAAACTTTTAATATAAAAACAAATCTAATTCAATTCAACTCATTCCAATCCTAAGATATTTTTAGTTTAGATTATTTATTATCATTATTAAACTTTTAATATAAAAATAATCCAATCCTAATTCAAATACATTTGGATTTCTAACTAAAATATGATAAACTATTAGTTCTAAATATTTTTTTCTTAACAGAGCCTAGATAATTTATTGGTCTAAATAAGCTAATTATAAAATAATATAAAATTCATATTTTATCCAATTTGTTACCTTCAAAATATAAATTTAATTGAAACTCATTTATTTTTCACTTTAATTATTTTTTATTGTTATTATTATTAAATTTATTTTTTATTAAAATTTTAATTAAAAAATAAATCTGATTTAATTTAATTTAATATTATATTCCAATAATTTTGGATTCAAACTCATTTATTCAAGTTTGATTACTTAAAATATAGGCAATAATATTTAAAATATCTTCTCAAAGTTGTTAGCTTGATTCTTATATATGTTCTTTTTAATCTTAGGTTGATTTGACATAAGAAAAAAATTATTTAAAAAATCACACGTCGCTCTATGCTCTGCAATCCAACAAAGTTAGGAATTAGGCTGTGAAGCACTGAACTGAACACATGACATGACAATGTGTTTTGGTAATGCACATTTGAACGATTTCTTTCTTCTTCTTCTTCTTCGTCTTTCCAAAAACGACGACCACCATTGTTGCGTACTAACGCCCATGTTTTATAAACCTTCCGAACATTGACTGACCGACCTAACCATACTCTTTGCACGGAGACCTTTAGATCACCATTTAAAGTGGGATATGAAAATCTTTCTTTTTGTACGTATCCACATTCTTTGTTTCAACTTGGTTTCTTCCCACCAACCCCATCATTAGAATTTTGATCTTAGATCATGAGCCAGTAGCAAGATAAATTAAATGTAACGGTACTACAATTTGCATTCATTGATTGATCTCGTGCAAAAAGTGAATTGCTTGCCAGAGAGGTGCCAGAAAATCACCCAAGAATGATCATGTAATTAACAATCAAACCCATACAGCTTGGTGGGGTTGGCAGGCAAAGTTTGGTATTATCCGAGCTCATTCCAAGTTGATGTTTATGATTATGCTGATGAGTGAAAAACGATGAAATGAAGACAAAATGACTAAACTTTATAATTTAAAACCGTGTGTTAGCTCTACTCTTATCTTGACACTAACATGTTGGATGGTGGCACTTCGAATAATCAAACATACATGAAGAAAGACAAAATAGCTTTGCCTTTTTCCCCACTTGGAAGGTTGGAGTAAGAACATGTGTCTACAAAGGGAAGTTCAGAAAAGGGTCGGCTACGGATGTAAAAGTTGATGAAGACTCCTGAGATGGAAAACGCATACATTCTAATGTATAAACCCCACCTGAGAGTCGGTGGAGGAAACCGATACACACTCGTTATTTTGACCAATTATTTGAGTTCATTTTTTTCTTTTTTTGGAATTTGATAGTTTTGGTCGTCCCACTCTCCTGAAAGTTCGTATTTTATGATAAGAATCAAAAGAATAAGACAAGTAGAGAGGAGTGTATAGTTGTGGTTGTATTGTACTGGACTGTTACAAATACGAGCTGAAGCGGGGAACCATTTCTCATGTTGCATGTTCGGTCTAGTGGCAAGTGATTTTGGTTTAACATTTTTACCTTCCAATGCTGTCTGTTGGTACGTGTGCAGGTGGTTCTGCATTATTACACCGTACGTGTGACAAACCCTCTTTCCTGGAATTGATCATAACAAGCATTAGTGAGTTTGTGGCATGTATAATAAAGATGAGACGAGTGTTATATTGTCAACTTTCGTGACCCTACTTCACACGATTATAGAGTGAGAGGTCAACCGTCTAAATTGCATTATATTGTCATGGCATTCTTGGTTCATATCTAATTTCAGACACAAATTCTTTTGTTGTAAGAACATTAACGAACTTGAATCCTATCATGTTATATATTCTAGTTAATGTTCATTGGAGATGAACAAGTAGTTGGTGTTAACTCCAGAAGGTTTCTACATAGTGATCATCAATTCAAACACCAAATCAAGCTTCATAACTCTTAATATAGTTGCTTTACAACTCATCTAACATGTGAGGTTAGATTTTATTATTTGGCAGAAACCGAGAAGAATGGTTTATCATGAAACAGTTTATGACGATGTTCATATTACAGCAACCGTATTTCTGTTAGACAATGTTAGTAAGTGCCTATAGTTTACTAAAAAGCAAACATGAATCCTGTAGTCTCGAGGGGTCACACATATTAGACATAGACATTAATGGTCCAAAATAAGCCTTGTTTTCCTGTTTTGTTGAGTGATATGACAACCATTAATTAGAGCCAAACTCATATGATATTGATGAAGAAGATAACGATAGGCAATGAATGTCTAGTCGTATGCCTTCCCGTGAATGTACGCAAACTAAACTTATCAACTTGTGCAATTAACGACTCTTTTGCTTTTATTCAAGACTTGTGGTGAGTGTACATGTATGTATGTATGTTTGCATGCTTGTTACCTTCCAACTTAGATATTCAGGATCTTTCCCAACGTGACTCCGGTTATCTTTTGGTTTTCGTACCCTTTTTCCCTTTTTCATGGAAATTGACAGTTCAATGCAGGTAAGATCTATCACCACTTTGAAGATTTATAGTGTTAAAAAAAACCTGCAGAATGTGCAGCAGCTAAACGTTTTTCTTTTACTTCCATTTTTTTCTGATAGCCTACGCATACACAGACAAGAGATGGATGGTTAAAAGCTATTCTTGGGTTTTGTGGGGTAGCAAAAGCACTAAAAAGGTGTAGCCGAGCCAACCAAGGACCTATGGTTCACAAACCTTGATCACAAAATCAAAAACCTATCCATTCTGCCACAGGAAGGAGTACAAGTGACAGTGAAACTCATTTGATTGGTTTGCATGTTCTAGATTCCTTTTTTTTTTTTAAGTTTCGTTATTATTGCTTTCCTCTATTCCTACACTTGCTTCCTCCACCAATCAACATCATCTTTTCTATTCATTTCAATAAGTATATCACATTTACTACATATATATATTTTTTTTGGGGGGGATAATTCATCATTTCTGCATTATCATCAAGAACACAAACAGTAGTCAAGTGGTGGTGTGTCTAAATTTTCTTAGTGGAAGATCATTTCGAGTTCATCATTTGCTACACTCCTTGCCTATTTAAGGGAAGCTCCCACGGTCCAAAGCATCTGCATATCGAAAGTGTTAGTTGGGACAAACCAACACAGAAGAAGCACATCCTTCTCTCCTTACTAGTTTTTTTCCCAAGCTTTCCTTTCCACCATCATAAGCTCAATCCTTTTTTCCTGTTGGAATTCGAAAAATGGTTTGTAGATAGCGTGATTGTGTTTCAGATTACATGTATCTCTGTTAGATATCTAAGCTCATTTAACTTAAGTTCTGTTAAATGATTTTCATATCTCTTAGGATGGGAAGATGAGTTGGACTGTTGTAGATGCTGTGGACTACAGAGGTTCGCCTGCAGATAAATCTAAAACTGGTGGTTGGGTTCCTGCTGCTCTTATACTAGGTGTGTTAACTTGATTTAAATTTCATCTTCTTCTTCTTATTCTTCCATAGAGTAGGTTATAGGACTTAAAGCAGCATTTAACTGGTCAGAGATGACTGGAAGAGTTCCAATTTCCCTGTAAACTGGCCCTGGAACTTCAATACTACATCCTGTTAGGCTCTCCATTTTCAGCTTTTTCATGGATTGTTTGGCTATAGTTGTAGATGTCTGAAGCCGCAAAAAACAGTATCAGAGTCTGACTCAGGCACACCATTTTTTACAAGTTCTTATCAGTTACTGGTTAATGAATCCATATTCCTGGGTCTTTTCTCTCCTGTTCTCTGGTCGGAGAGAGGACAGATTGAGTTGGACCCATCTGAACTAGGTCTTTTGTGTGTGGAGCTGACGGGATATGGCAAATATTCTGTGACAGGGTCGATCAGGATTCTGTTATGCATGTGAAGCTGTGACATAATCTTTCTTTTTTTCTACCCTATAATCTTCCTAGTCTTCTTTTTTCTACCATATAATCTTCCTGTCTCCTACAATGATATTACTTTTGACAGGAAAGTGGCAAATAATTAGTTTCTTCACTTTCTGGCTCCTTTACACTGTTTAGTCTATTTCCTTAGACAAACAAATTTACTTCCTTGTACATGCCATGGTTTAATAGATTGAGACAAGTCATCAAGTTATGATTATAAAGTGAAAACTCATCTTTTTAAAAATATCATGACTCCATGTCCTGATAGCTATACCATTGCTTGTAGATTTTACATATAATGACTATATTTTTCACAGGGATCGAAATTGTTGAGAGGCTTTCAACCATGGGAATTGCAGTTAACTTAGTGACATATCTAATTGGAGTGATGCATCTTCCAAGTGCTACTTCAGCTAATATAGTAACAGACTTTATGGGCACATCCTTTCTCTTATGTTTGCTTGGAGGCTTCCTTGCAGACTCTTTCCTGGGCAGATACAAGACCATTGCCATATTCTCTGTGGTACAAGGGCTGGTGAGTTCTAAAAAGAGGAAAACGATCCAATGACTTTGCAAAGAATTAAACGAGGAGCCGTATGAGTTTCGACTTGATTTTTTCAAATGATCAAAAACTTTTACTTTACTTCAGGGTACTGGATTGCTGGCAACATTCACAAAGCTGCCACAGCTGCGACCACCTCCTTGTCACACCAGGAATTCATGCGTCCAAGCAAATGGATTCCAGTTAGGAATCTTCTACGTGGCTTTATATCTGATTGCACTTGGAACTGGTGGCCTGAAATCAAGTGTTTCAGGATTTGGAACAGATCAGTTCGACGAGAAAGACAACAAGGAGAAGACACAGATGGCCTATTTCTTCAACAGGTTCTTCTTCTTCATTAGTTTAGGAACTCTGATGGCTGTTACAGTGCTTGTCTACATACAAGATGAAGTTGGTCGGAGCTGGGCTTATGGTCTTTGCACTGCTTCTATGGTTATAGCCATTTTGGTCTTCCTTTCTGGGAGTACAAGGTACAGGTACAAGAAGAGCATGGGAAGCCCCATAGTTCACATCATGCAAGTAATTGTAGCTGCTGCAAGAAAGAGGAAGATGGACCTTCCATATGACGTTAGCTTACTATATGAAGATGCACCAGAGGCCTCGAGAATTCAACACACAGACCAATTCCAGTAAGTTTGTTTAAGAACCATGAAAAGAAAATTGAACCAGTAATGTCTTTCAGGATTTCACAGCAACTTTGTTTTTGTTTTCTTGAAATAGACTCTTGGACAAGGCAGCCATTATCACACAAGGAGATTTCGAGAACAATGGTTCAGTTCCAAATCCATGGAAGCTATGCTCCGTGACAAGAGTTGAGGAAGTGAAAATGATGGTGAAACTATTGCCAATCTGGGCCACAACCATACTGTTTTGGACCACGTACGCTCAGATGATCACATTCTCCGTAGAGCAAGCATCTACCATGGAAAGATCGATAGGAAGGTTCCAAATTCCGGCAGGCTCTCTTACTGTTTTCTTCGTAGCAGCTATCTTGATCACTTTGGGAGTTTATGATCGTTTTATCATGCCCTTTTGGAAGAAATGGAAAGGACAACCAGGTAAAGTTAAAAGCTCAAGAAAAGCATTAGAGGAATTTGATCAGCTAATCATGAACAAGCTAGTAAACGATACGGATTTATCTGCTTTAGAGCAGGTCCGGTCAAGAACCTGGAATACCACTTTCAGATAGAATAATCTTTGCATATCTTTACTGTCGAAAATACTTGAGGCCATAAACTTCATGCTGTTTCATATTTTTTTCAACAGGTTTCAGTAACCTGCAGAGAATAGCAATTGGACTGGTTCTATCAACCGTTGGAATGGCAGTTGCTGCGTTAGCAGAGAGAAAACGCTTATCAGTAGCCAAAAAGATAGGCGGTGACGCCTCCAGAGCAACACTACCATTGAGCGTGTTCTTGCTGATACCCCAATTCTTCCTGGTGGGTTCAGGTGAAGCTTTCATTTACACGGGCCAGCTTGACTTCTTCATAACTCAATCACCAAAAAGCATGAAGACCATGAGCACAGGCCTGTTTCTCACAACCTTGTCTCTGGGGTTCTTCGTCAGCAGCTTCTTAGTCATGGTGGTGAAGAAGGTAACAGGAAGCAACGGTGGTCAGGGATGGCTAGCAGACAGAATTAACAATGGCAGGCTTGATTGTTTCTATGGACTTCTAGCAGTACTTGGTGTCATAAACTTCATTGTATACATCATTTGTGCAGTGTGGTATAAGCCTAAAAACGCTAAATCTGCTGTGCAGATGGAGACTATAGGTAATGGAACCTTAGCAGAAGAGAAGTGTTAGAAGTAGAGACGAATCATATGCTATTTTAGGCTTGATTTGGTTCATATATTTGGATGTACATTAGAAAAATAAATTTGGGTTTGGATTTTGCATTGTTGTATGTATGCTAAAAGCAAGTTCATGAGTGAAATGAGATCTCAATTACATCCTACTATCAAGTTTCAGGAAACGTATGTATTATTTCTTGTTTTGAACTGTCAAACCTTGAATCTAAGGATTTCTTGGTAATGTTTCAGGGAACCTATGTGCTTTTCTTGTCTCAACCATCTTTTCAGTCAAACAAATGGAATATGCTACTTGATGATTATGCAATTTAGGTCGTTGAATTTGGACCCTTTATCTGGAATCTTTCACAGTGTTTGTTTCAATGCCATTAAGTGGTTGACAAAAGCCTCATGTGTTTTAGGATTTGGCCAGTAGATTGAATAGAACTAAAAGTGACTAAGACCGGACACTTTCACCGGCAGATGATGCACGTTGTCTCTTGACGAGGTCACATGGGGCCTTCACTAGTGGTGGTCCTGAGTTGAGTTAGAATTTAGTTAAAAGATTATAAAATTGTTCGATTGAATTATAATCTTTCAACGACGAATAGGTTTAAATTGTTAGATTCTAGCGAGTAATCATCTTCACAAGAGACAAGAAGCTGCTTTCACCACAGCCTTCCGAACCAGCAAAGCGGTAGTGACTGTTTTCTGTATACAACTCCTGACGATATACTGTACATCTCTTAGGTTAAGCACTCACGTTTTGCCAGAAACTCAAAAGTCGTAGCCTGCATCTGTCAAACACACAGATTCATGCACGACAGTTGCGCTGCGATTTAAAACAACAGTTTTTTTTTTCTGAGCACACACAGATTCGTAGTGTGCTTTCTGCTAGCAGTCGTTCTGGTTTTGAAACCAAGACGATGGGATAAGGATTGGTGATCTCCGACGGACTGGCCGTTAGAGTATCGAGTTTTCTTGGTCTGGTTTTTCCTGGTTCTGCGGTGGGTCAGCGAAGATGACTGGTCGGATTATCCCCGGTCGGCTCAAATCGGGTTGAGCCAATTTGAGCTTTGAGTCGGGCTAAGTCTGAGTTTGTTGGGCTTGGGTAAGGTCAGTTCCGTCATTTTGAATTTGTTCGTGCCCATTTGTTGGAAGCACAGGGGAGACGAAGGACACTTTGGATTGGGCCTTTTCTCTAGCTAATCCAGATCAATTGATTCTTAGGTCGAGTTAGCGCAAGTCCGAATTAGGTCGAGCTAATATTTGGAGCCAGGTGCAGTCCTCACTCTGTCATTTGAGGCGTCATCAACTAACGCAATTTGAAGTAGCAGAGTACCAAAAGGTTTAGCTTCTTCTCTGTAACTATACAATCTAAGTACAATCTATCAATATTTTGCCTCAAGAATTTCTATCCTTTTCGTTTATCTTCCAATCTTTGTCCTCCATTGCCATCATCGGAGTTGCCTCACTTATGTGCGACAGAGCGAGTCGAAGCTTAGGACATATAAAATTTTGCTGGATGTTGTGTTAGACTCTTCACCCATCCGCATAAGCTTTCCACATCTATCTCCTCTGTTTGAAGCTCCACCGGCATTTTGAGAAAAATCTAGCAAAGATGGTAGATGGCCAGAAATGGAAGATGATGATAAGATCTAGCGAAGATGGATAGAAATGAAAGATAATGGTGAGATATGGTGATTAAAGAGAAGACAGTGAATCCGGCAAAGAGAGCGTTGATGTCTAAATGAAATCTGAAGTTTATCCTAAGTAACGGTGGATGTTAGAATAGTCAATAAGTCTCATGCAAATGATCGGAAAAGCATTTATAGACTACTTCTACCGTGACAATGTACCGAACTCACCTTCAGTTTCAGGCACAATGTTTAGTTAAAATATTTATCTAACTCTATCGTATTATAAGAAATTTGTTCAATTTTCTCTTTCAAAAAACTTTTAAAAGAATTTGTCAATCTTGAGTTTGAAGATGAAACCGAACCCGAAATCGAACTACCTACTAACATTCACAGTCTTAAGTTTTCTCCAATCTTAGTTAATAATCATTAAAC
Organism: Erythroxylum shatona; assembly: GCA_027568895.1. Taxonomy (NCBI): domain Eukaryota; kingdom Viridiplantae; phylum Streptophyta; class Magnoliopsida; order Malpighiales; family Erythroxylaceae; genus Erythroxylum; species Erythroxylum shatona. Next base: position 33,243,104 of record JAOSBK010000007.1, read on the forward strand.
AATTGATATCATAATTGTTTAATAATATCTACATATTCTTGTACTTGATCATCCTACAATGTACTATAAATATATTCAACCTCGTTCATCTTATATCTCAGATTCAACACATTTAACACTGTAATAATATCTCCAACCTTATACTAAGAATTCAACTTATCCATCGTCTGCTCTACCATAGTCCAAATAATCTCATTATATTTAAACATCCACCGTGACAAAAGCATGCTTTATGTCTAACAGTGTATTACAACAACTTTGCGAAGTTTGATATTTTGTTCTAGAGAATAATTCAGTAGTATTATAGAATAATTCCAACTTCATGCAAAGTTCTTTACCTAACTCTCGTTGATCTTCTGTTGGCACGCATGTATACTGAGAATCCCTATCCCTCAGTCTAATAAACACCTCATCATATGAGATTGTCGACTCCAACATCTTCAAGATTGAGTTCAATCTGGTCGAACAATCTAGAACCAACTTCTTTGAATTCGAAATAGATAGAATTTGCAAAGCTTCCTCAAAATTTTCAACCCTTTCAAGTGTTGCACTCTAATACATAACACTATTCTAAATACAGTATATTGTTTCTCTTATCATTTCCAACCCATCATTCACGATCAAATTAAGAATATGCACAAAACAACGCATATGCAATAACCTACTTCTAACCAATAAGCTCTCAGTTTGCATCTTACTCTTTAACTTTTCCATCATAACATCATTTGTATACAATTATAGACTGTGATAATGGATATTTTGTTGTCGATGTTAAAATTCATTAAACATTATCTCAACACAATTGCCAATTTCTCACTTGTATTTGGCATCGGCACATAAGTGAATCGATCATCTACAAATATTACCAACATCAGTCATAAATTCATAATATAATGAAAAATAAACGATAACAATATTAAAAAATATAAATTACCTTGAAACACTACAAGAAAATAACAAATTACCAATAAAATATTAATGGCGGAAAATATTCCGTAGTAAATTAACGACATAAATGGATTATCCATCGATAAATATGACGAATTTTTTTTTGCAACAACCAAAACATTCGTAGGTAAACGTAGAGGGAAAATATTCCCGCGTGTTTCCCGACTAAATATAACAACAGAACAGTAAAGTCCATCGTAAAAGTGGGTGACAACAGCTTGCGGGAAAAATAAACATCTTACATATCGACGGAATCACAATTTCGTCAACAAAACTACGTTTCCGTCTGTAACTGTTGAATTATCCAAACGACGTTATTTTATTATCAAACTTAACAAACCTGAAGCCAAATAAAAGGACATCGTCTAATTCATATACTTAACAAACCTGAAGCCCCCCTTCTCCCTCCCCTATGTTGTTTTCTCTCTTCTTCCCACCATTAACGTCATGAGTCCTCTTCCTCCCAAGCTAATTTTTGCTTCATTTTTTGTCCATTTTGCATCATTTTTAGGTACCAAAACTATTGGGTTTATTTTGTCTCCAAAAAATGAAGGTGTTAAATGCTTATATATATGACCGTGGGTGGGTTTGGATTGTTGGATTATGCATTTCTAGGTTGATTTGTTAGTTTATTTGTGGTTTGAATGTGTTATTGTTGATAAGTTGTTTTGTTATTAGTAAGAGATAATTTGCGTTACTTATAAATTATTCAATGAAATGTCTCGTAGGGGCATATAAATTAAATTAGAAACAAATCAAATTAGAGTTATTATATGGTTGAATTAATTTGATTGTGTTGGTGAATAAGTTTGCAAACTTGTCTTGCTTTTGTGTATTGTTTGGCTTATCCTTAGTTTTGGTATTGGTAATTGGAAATGGAGAAATTAAAATTACAGGACAATTAAAGTAAGTGTTGGAATATGAAGCAATTAGTTTGCTTTGTTATCTGATTCGTAAACAATTGATTGATTTATGTATTTATAAAGATATAAGATGCTAATGAGAAGTTGTATGTCTTCTTTCATATACAAATGTATATCATATCACCTATAACCACAAATAAGAAAGCAAATTATCATATGCTTTTTGTACATGATGAACCAACGGAACAAATGATACAAGATTTGAATTAATGAAGATAAAATCCCAAATCCATATTTTAGGGCTTATTAATTATGTTGACATCATACATCATTGAATGTTGTCATAATTAATGATGTATGATGATATAAAAATCTTTTTCTAGCTATTATATCTCGATGGATCATTCTCTTATTTCTAGGAAAACAAAGAAATAAAATACAATTTCACTGTCCTGCATACAGGTTTAGTACATAGGTATAGCAACCATAACTCGTGAACTTTTATGGCTCAACTACGTTCTTCAAGATCTACATATTCTTACGTAGCTTATAGGAACCCTCCTTTGTGATAACAGAGATGCACAACAAATGCTACAAATCCCTGTTATCATGAATGAATAAAATAACTTAATATTAATTGTAGTTTAACCAGAGATAAGGTACAAGAAGGTTTTTTTATATACTTCCTACATCCCTTTATACTTCTAACTTGCAGATATAATAACCAAAGCCCTAAATCAAGTGCAACATCAATTTTAAGGTAGATGTGAAATCTATAATAACATATTGTAATTAATTTATAAATTTTCACATGTACAATTAATTATAACTTTTTAGAAATTTGTTTAAGAGACAATAAGGAGGTGTGTGTGTATATATATATATATAAGTACAATACAACTATATTAATTGATGATAGCTTTTATATTCTATCTTTCTCTCTCTCTTTTAATTTCTTAAGTAAATTATTTTGATTTCTTATATTCCCCAAATTCGTTCAACATATGAAACTTAAAAACAAATGGATTAAAAGCAAAAATATAGTAAGAATAAACATTTCCATCAAATCAAAGAAACCAACCAATGGTATTACTGTATAAAGAAGAATAGACCCAGGGAGAAAGTAAATGTGTTGACAATAATGTAATATAAATAAAATACTAGACTAATACCTAAATCACATAACTAGTAGCATACCCTTAATAAATCTACAACAACTTTGTAGTAGTGATGGGTTGATGATAGTTAGCGAGTAATAAAAACTTCAACATAAAGTAAGAAATGAGAGGAGCATGCTCCGAGAGTGACATTAGAGATTTAAAGTGAAATGAGAATTAGGGAGAACTGATATAGGGAAATTATTTTTGTTTAATTTGATAGTTTTTCTCAATTCTTATTTTCTATTGGATATTTATTATATACCATATTGATTAATATATTCCTAAAAACTATTCATACGATTCAAAATGATAATTTAGTAGAGTATTCAATATTTTTCTACTCTTTTTACGATAGGAAATCCCTAGCTTTGACTTTACCTACCATGCTTTGATTGTAGGACCAAACATAACAAATGTAAATGATGAATAGATAGAATGAACTACTTCAACTTTGGCTATGTCTCCATGATCTCTTATGCTTTCAGTATTGAATGTTTAATTAAAGACCAAGAAAACAAATAAATCACTAGAATAATTAGTTATCAATTCATTCTTTTAAATATATTATTGCGCCATTTATATTTTCCTCATATTTTAAAACTAATGCTTTAAACTTTTGATTTTAGATGCACCAAAAGAATAGTATAGACTTTAGTTGTTTATAAATACACTTTATATTCTTGTGCAGATCAATTATTGATGATTTGGTCAATTATAGTTGGCATAAACTATTAATATGAGAGGGGGTTTTTTATTCCTTTCGGGTTCAAAAATTAATTATAAGAGTAAAATGAAAAAAATTAAATTTAAACTTGCTTTATTATATGTTAGATTAGCAAACTTATATGAAGATATGCTAGAATTAATTCTACTTTTACTTGACTAATTCTGATGGAATTGACAAGCTTAGATACATTTCCATGATATTTAATATGAGTTAAGAAGACAATTTAATATTTCAATAGCTAAATTTTTTTATTATGTTCTAGTTAGTTATATATTAAATGTGGATGCCATTTAAAACTCTTAGTCTTTTTATAATTTATTCTAATTAAGATATATAGGTTGGGTCTATATGCAAACAATAATTGTATGTATCTTTGAAAGCTAGAGGTTGAAAAACCTCATACTATGGTCAATAACACATGCAATGTTAGAGACAATGACATTAGAAGAATTAGAAAAGACAAAAGTACAATCATCACCTGAATTAACACCGAACATAAAAGGATTTGGTTCAATTATGAACTTGAAGTAAAAAAACAAAAAGCTAACTTTATTAAAGGATTGAGAAACCCCATTAGATTTAACTAATGCAATTTATCTTATTTTCTTAACAAATATTATAACAAGTATATTATATAGATGTTGATAAGAATCAAATCTATCTTCATGCAGTGGGTAGTAGAGACCGTCGCGGAATGAGATTCAGCTTAGATTCATTTGCGAACACATGTTATTCGCAATCCTCCACATCCAGTATAGCAGTATCTAGTAGGCAGTTCGCATCTAGTGAAGTCCATGAGCTTCAGAGCACAATACAGGTATTGACAACTCAGTCGCAATAGTCGATGAAGTATATAGTTCAACTTTGTAATGAGGTAGACGAGTTAAAGGAGAGGGGCAACACCTCATCGCAACAATCAGAGCATTCGTGGTCACTAAATAAATAGCGTACTTGAAGTCATTTCGTATGAATTAAATATTTATTATATACAAAATAATTTTTTTATTATCAATCAAGATAATTTTTACTTTATATCATCAATCAACTTTCTAGTTTAATAAATTAAACGTATAAACAAATCAAAATATTATCAACAAATAACTGATAACTGTATAAATTATGCATTAACCATAAGATCATCAAATAAAATTAAATGTAGGAAAAAATTAAAAAACCATTTTTACTAAATTTTCCTACGAAAAAACAAAGTTTGTCAATAAAATCTATTTGATTTACTAACGGATAACTAAGAACCGTCGATAATGTTGTCATTAATTTATTGACGGCATGGCCAATTCCATTGGTAAGGTTACCAATAGACAAATCTTGTTTGTCGGTAACTTTACCGACCAAAGCAATCCTTTCGTGGCTATTTACTGTCGGGCCCCGAACCTTTTATGGAATTAAGTGAATTATTGGAAATCATTCATGTGTAAAGAAATAAGGAATTCATGAAATGGAATTCAAATGAAAAATATGGTATAGATATAAGATGGATTTTATGTGATATGTTGAAGTTAAAGAATAGGAAATTTCAAGTGAAATATGTTCATGGAGTATGCTTCGGTGTTTTAGCCATAACTTGATCCCTAGTTATTCAAATGATATGATTCTTATTTTGGATTAAACTAGAGGAATAGGTTTACATTTGTTATGAAGGAATCGAGTTTCAATTTGGCTATTAAGAAGATCAATTTTTGGATGGAATTAAAGTACTGAAAAATGTGTTAGTAAAATGATATGTCCGACATGTTTTGAGCATAACTCTTGATATAGTGCTCTAAATTGGATGATTTTTGTGGCATGATGAAATTAAGACATAGGGGAACATTTCTCTAGAAGGAAGTTTTGGCAAATTCCTTCAAATTAATGATGAAATAAATGTCCTAAAGTAAGATAAATTTCAGGGGCATATTGGGAAGTTCACTTAAGGACATAAGTTAAAGGCTTTGAATGGAGGGGCAACTAAGTCATTTCTCTCTCAATTAATGACATGGCACTAGAGGACATGAGGGCTGCTATATAAGAGGATGAAAGCCACGAAAATGAGAGGAAAAATGAAAGAAGAGAGAGAAGAGAGGGAGAGTTCGGTGGAGGAGAAAAGGAAGAAGAAGAAGAAGGTATGCTAGGTTTCGACTTTCCCACCATTTTTAAGAGGATTTTGATGTTTTGTTCAAGGAAAAAGATGGAAGGAGAAGAGGGCTTCCTTCCAAGCCAAGCAATTTCGAAAATGAAGAAGAATAAGGTAAGAGATGGGTTTTAAATCTTTGAGTTTTAGTGAGTTTTTGGTTGTTTTGGCTTAAAAATGGTATGGGCTTGTGTTTTCCAAGATCAATTTTGGTGATATGTTTCTTTGGGTTGATCAATTTGGATGTCTTGTGACTTGGAGATTTTATGGCTATTGTTAAAGGTGATTGAGAGAGGATTTCAAGAGGAACAAGAAGGGAAGCATGTTGATCAAGTTAATAAGCAAGGATTTAAGGTGGGTTTTCATGTTTATAGT
>JAOSBK010000007.1:33261488-33292348 GCA_027568895.1 Erythroxylum shatona
GGGGGGTGGTTTGGGGTGTGAGGGGTAATAGAAAAATCTATAAATATTTGACAAAGGAATTTTAGGTAAGTGTTTGCTTATTTATAATGGGGCTTTTAGTTTTTTGTTTCTTTTTTGAATTTAGTTTTGATTTTTTCCATAAATTTATCTTATATTTTATTATCAATGTTATCTATCAAAATTATGTTTCACTTAGCAGTGCAGTAGACATATATATAGGCAGGAAGTTAAAGGTGGGCATGAGTTTAATGTATTTTCTCATGATAGGAATCATCTAATTATCATGAAATGATATTAGAAATATAATAATCTTAGGTTCTTTTTTTCACTGTTAATAAGTGGACATAACTTGAAATACATTATTAGGTTAATGGTCCAAGCAATATGTGTAGCAAAGGGTTTAATGGAAGAAGTGGGTGCTTAGAACAGTATCTACTCTTGATACATTTATAATGTTTAGATGATGAGTTTTGGGTGTGGTGTAGAGAAGAGAGGGAAGAGAGAAATGATGAGTGAGGGGTGGAAAAATGCATGGGATTTAGGGTTTTGGAGAAAGAAGAGAGAGAATAGAGACGGGAGAGGGAGGAGTGGGCAATGAAGCTTTAGCAGGGGCTAATAGAAAAATATGAAAATATTTGGCAAAGGAATGTTAGGTAAGTGTCTATTTATTCATAATGGGGCTTTTAGTTTTTAGTTTTCTTTTTTCAATTTAGTTTTGATTTTTCCATATATTTATCGTTTATTTGATCATCAATGTTATCTATCAAAATTATGTTTCCTTTAGCAGTGCAGTAGACATATATATAGGCACAAAGTTAAAGGTGGACATGAGTTTAATGTATTTTTTCATGTTAAGAATCATCTAATTATAATGAAATGATATTAGAAATATAATAATATTAGGTTCTTTTTTTTCACTATTAATAAATGGATGTAACTTGAAACACATTATTAGGTTAATGGCCCAAGCAATATGTGTATCAAAGGGTTTCATGGAAGAAGCGGGTGCTTAGAACAATAACTACTCCTGAGACATTTATCATGTCTGGATGAAGAGTTTTTGGTGTGGTGTAGAGAAGAGAGGGAAGAGAGACATGATGAGTGAGGGGTGGAAAAATGCATGGGATTTAGGGTTTTGGAGAAAGAAGAGAGAGAATAGAGATGGGAGAGGCAGGGGTGGGTAGTGAAGCATTGATGGGGGAGAAAAAATATAAGAAATAGAGGGGGATTGGGGGTTTGAAGTCTAGAGTTTTCTAGGGAGACAGTGGTTTAAGGAAGATAGAATATCATCTCTAAGTTAGAAATCTTGAATTAAAAAAGTGATCTCACATTTAATAATAAAATAAAATTCTTATTTTTAAAATAAATGGGTCCTACCTTCTCAATGACGTGGAACAATAGGGGCTCCAAAAAATAATTAAAAATGTTAGGTCAATATTGACCTGGCACTTAATAGAATGGTTTGAACTTTCCTTTAGGGTGGGGTTACAATTTAAAGTTTTTCAAATGTTAGGGTTATAATTGTTAACAACCTAATGTTTTGGTCATGCTTGTCGATTGCTGCAAAACTTATGGTCAAAAGTAATCCTTTTGCCTTTTAAATATGTACTTAATAATTCAATGAGAAATTTAATTTTTGAATGGTCTTATAAGTTGCATAAATTACATATAAATTATTTATACATACAATTCAATATGTATATAAAATATGGCTAAAAGTTCATTTTGAACCACAAAATTTACAACAGAATATATAATAGACCCTAATGTTTCAAAGCGTTCAAAATGAACCCCAATATTTTCAAAACATTTAAAACAAACCCTAAGTGGATGGAAAATTTAATAAGGTTAAGTCCTTATTAGTTAAACACCACAAAAATGCTGAAGTGACATTATTTTCTGTTTTTAAATAAAAATGGTACGTGGTAGTGAGACTCACTTTCTAAAATATATAAATATAGGCCCACTTCTAAGAGATAAGTGGGACCCATTGTTTGAAATGTGTAAACAGTAGCCTCCACTGTCACGTGGCTGTGGGTCGCATTTTTAATTAATTTTGAAAATTTAACTATATGGTAATGAGGCCCACTTCCTATTTAAAGCAAATCGCAGTTTGCATTTCACGTAGACATCCTACAGAAATGCAGATAACGTTTGCGTTTCACGCAAACAATGCCTATGAAGCGCAGACATTACGCATACATTAGGTGTGTTTTGCTCAAAACGCACAGAAGACATCAACAACTATTGAGTGAGACGTGTACAGTAGCTTGGGCCAAACATATTAAATTGTCACATCTCGTGAACAGTAGTGTAAGAAAAAAGGAGAGCTTGCGACAGAGAATAGCTTGGAGATGCAATGAAGAAATAATCTAGGTGGCCTTCGGATGGGGAAATTTTTTTGGGGGCTGAAGCTTTTTCTTGAGAGACCCATGGAAGCCTAAGTTCTTGACGTCGGTTCGAAGATGACATCGACGCCGATGACCCAGGTTAAGCATTTTTATTGTTTTGTTGTTTCTTTCTCTCATTAGAATTTTATTGTGGTAACTTGTATGGATTGATTAGGTATTTGAATGATGATGATTTTAATGCTCTATTGAATCAATTTTCATGAAAACCCATTGCTAAAATTGAATGCAATACGTAATCATTGTATTCTCGATTCATGTGTATCAACTAATGGTTCCGAATCATTAAAGATAACATAACCTAGGTTAAATAATCCAAACTTGTGTGATTATTACCTAGATTGGTTTGTTTCTAATTCGTAAGGCAATTGTCTAGATAAACTTAGAGAGCTTATTATAGGTTTTCCAATAGCTAGGGTTAATTAACTAGTGATTCGTAATTAACTAAGACCAAAGGAAAAATCGAGATTAACAGAGCTTGTTGTTAATCTATGACCGATAATTGCTAAGAGAGATAAAAGAACAACAAATTAATAAATTATGCTTAATTAGGGTATAGGTCGATATTGAACTAAAGAAGTAGATCCCTACTGAATTCCCAAATTTTATCATTTTTAGCATGTTTTCTCTAATTTGTTTTCATCAGGTTTATTTTATTTTATTTTCTTATTAAATCCAAAACCTTCCATTACCTAAACATCAATTAATTTCATTTCATAAGCTAACCGATCACTCCCTATAGAATCGACCTAGACTCACCATTGCTATAGTAGTAGTCAAGTTATTTTATTTTGACTAGCGTTACGATGCGCTTATCATTTAGCGTCTTCACTATCTTCAAACTCTTGATCTCTACTGAGTCGCTGGAATATCTCGAATATCTCTTCACCGTTTTTTTTCTATGCTTAATGTTTTAAATCTGTTAGGTAAAGGTAACTGGTTAGTCTTAACAAAAATTAGGAAATCAGTATTTACCTTTAAGCTAAATGATATATCCTTTTCTCCTTTAAGCTCTTTCTCAACTTCTTCTTCATAAACAATCCTTTGAGTAGTCCTCTCAAGATTCTTAAGCTCCTTTTTGCTCCATAAGGTTTCTGCACTAACATTCCTGAGGTACACCTCAGGTTGAGAGGGCTGTTTCTCTTCAATTTGTGATTCCAGGTGGTTGACCACCATCTGACTTATAGAGGTTGGGAATTGCTAGATCTGTTTTACATCCAAATGAAATTACAAAGTATTATCAGCAATAGAATTAACTAAGTTTTTCATAAATGTATCTAAGTTTTATTGGCTCTCCAAATTTTAGACGTTAGACCTTATATCTTGCAAAATTTGTCATAAATCTTGCTGGAAATGTGGAGTATTAGTGGCAATAGCATTAACTAATTTTTCTAGAGATTTACTTAAGTTGGAATAAGAGGCTTCTGGTCTATTTGAGAATTGTTGTGCATCTTACATCTCATATAGGAAGTAGTCTTATCGACTATTCCTTCCATAACTAAAATTCGTATGATCACTCCGAACTTGGTTATAAGATTGAGAATATGAGTTATGGGAAAATTTTCCACCAATAGTGTTGATAATTTCCAGTAGTGACATACTCCCTTCATTATGTCCTTTGCACACACAAACACAAACAAACGTTAAATGATCAAGAAATAAGTGTAAAAACTAATTATAAACAAATATATATAAAACACCAATTAAAATCAAGAAAAAAACTAAAACATTACACTTTTAGGCAATGACGCCAAAACTGTTGGTGCATGTCAAATGCACCACAAAATGAACCTAACTCTGCATAACTAAAATTTATAGAAGTGGTGAGTAGGGATTGTATCCACAAGGAGTGTTTGTGTAGCTTATGTAATGAAAGAAATTGGCATTTCGGTTACGGTGGGTTTGGTTTGGTTTTGAATGACAAAATAAAGTAAAATTAAAGTAACCAAAGCAAATTAAAGAAAACTGTCAAAAAGTGATAAAAGTGATGAATGTATTTGGAATCCAATCATCGGTTCAATCTCATCCTACATATACTTAAACATACTTCTTTGAATTGTTGTTTTCAAACATTTCTTAGAAACTATTAATCATAGGTTAACAACAAGCTCCGCTTACCCTGGTTTTCACTTAGGTCATGTTTAGTTAAAGATCTTTCTCTAACTAAACCTAGCTATCAAACAACCTAGAACAAGTGCCCTAAATTAAATAGGATAGCCACATCACAAGTTAGGAAAACAAATTAATTAAGGTAACAACCACATAATCTCGAGCCATTTAACCAAGGTTATATTATTCCTAATGATTCAACACCATTAGTTTCCATAAATGAATCAGAAATGTAACAATTACGTATTGTATTCAAGATTCTAGCAATAGGTTTTGATAGAAACAATCTAATGAAAGCATTCATATCATATTTATATAAATACCCAATAAATATGTTTGAAAAGTGCTCTAAAGGAAATAGCCTTTATCACTTATTGTACAAACTTTTGTGATTAATAAAAAAGCATTTTCGTTAATTTGATGGTCATGTTCTTTATAAATTGACAGTGATCTTAAATCGAATTAATAAAGTCCTTGATACATTACATAGCATGAAGGAAGTCATAATGTGATCGTGATAATGAGATTCCTATCATGTGTAGTTACGTTAATGTCTAAATTATCCCTACTCATAGGATTAATGAGACAAGACATTATTAATCTAAACAGACTAACACATGTTATACTCCTTGATTAGATTAACTAGTAGATCTCATAAGCTGTAAGCATGAGTTGTTTAAAGTGAACATATGGATGCTTGCTAAGTAGTAAGTACATTGGATGACCTGCTATGAGACAATCATATGGATAATCTATCTAGAGTCAATGATAGTCTTATTATAGCATGGTGAAAATATCTTTAGACATGATGCGCTCAAGGATATTTTAAATACTGATCTTGTACTTTGACTTCATTCCTCGTTGCCTTTCAGAGGCTGCTTATAGGGTGGTGATTCGGTACAACTTAAGGTATTTAAAGGTAATTGAGTGTCCAATAAAGGATTCACCACTCCTAATAGGAGGAGATAATACCCAAGGCCTTTTGTAGGGGTTATTACTCGGGAATCTCTAACCAGAATGGAAATGTTATGAAGATAGTCTTTACTGACATATCTAAACTAAATCAATTGTCAATATAGAAATATGTAAGATACACAAGAAGGGGGCTTGAATTGTGTAACCTTTTCGAAAATATTAATATTTTCAGATTTCTTGAATTTCTTTATGAAAATTCAGATGATTACTAAACACTTTGCTAAAGTTGATAAGTAACGCAATTGCAAGTAATATTATCTACTTGTCTAACAACAAGAAAATTAAAAGGTAAAGGTTAGAGAATAGAAACTGCGATTTTATATTGGTTCACCCAAACCTTGGGCTACGTCTAGTCCTTAGAGTTTGTCTAGGATTTCATTATACTCTTCAACATTACAAGTATTCTTTCTACACTTGCAGAGCCTTTTCAGGTATCTCTCACAAAGTATTCTTTATCAGCTATCTTAGCCTCTCCAGGCTCTAGTCTTTCTTTCTCTCTCTAGGAAAGATATTTTTGAGCTTCACGTTGCAGATGTATTCACCCTCTTCTTTCACACTTTGAATGCAAAATTTCTCTAATGTAAAAATGTTATTTTAGTCTTCGACTAGAACTAGTATTTATAGCCTAAGTATCCAACTGTCTTCTTGAGAAATTGCTTCTTGAATCTTTTAGAAGCTGTTATTAGTTGAGTCCTGTAACTAACTCCAACTAACTAACTGGCTGATGTTCTAGAATATCTTCCTTTTATATCATCTGGAATAATACTTCTTCTGTTATCCCATTTTGTCTGTTATTCCACTTCGTCTAGTGTTGCACTTCGTCTGGTGTTGCATTTCGTCTATTGTTGCTATAATGTCTAGCATTGACTATGCATCTTCTGGGTTGACCAAGTGTTATTTACATTTTTTTCCACATTTAACAAACTTATCAAAATAGTTCATACATTTCTAAGATTATTATTATTTGATTGTCATCAAAATTCATAGAAGTGAAGTCCTCTTGACTTAACAATCTCCCCCTTTTTGATGATAACAAATAATCATAATTTTAGAAGATAAAATGATATTCAGACGAATATAGCCTAAGTCTCTAACTGTCTACTTGAGAAATTGCTTCTTAAATCTTCTACAAACCATTATTAGTTGAGTCTTTTAACTAACTCCAATTAACTAACTGACTAACATTCTAGAATATCTTCTTTTTATATCGTTCGGAATAATACTTCTTCTGTTATCACATTTCATTTGATATTGTGCTTCGTCTAGTATCGCACTTCGTCTGGTGTTGTGTTTCGTCTATTGTTGCGCTTCATCTATTGTTGACCGCACATCTTTTGGGTTTGATTAAATGTTGCTTACATTTTTCTGTACACTTAACAAACTTATCAAAACAATCCATACACTTCTAAGATTATTATTATTTGATTGTCATCAAAATTAATATAAGTGAAGTCCTCTTGACTTAACACATTTATCATTACTACCACTTTATAACTATTAATGCAACTAACATGTTGATCAATAATAGAATAACTTCCTAATGGTCTTTATAGTACTCTTCAATGGGATACTCATGCCTTTTGAACTTTTTAAGATTCATATTTGTAAACATCATTTGTTTTATTCACCATTTTCATAAAACCAAATTTTAACATCAGAAAGTTTTTATACTACTTTCTTCATATAACCAATCTTTCATATACGAGCATCATATCACTTCCTATTCTATATCTCATTTCTCCCTTTTCCTAATTATCCTCATCCTTCCTCCAACTTTCTTATGTTGTTTCTTCTCAAATGGCTTTCTCACCTAAATATTTTTCCTATTTTAGTAACAAAATTTTAAACTTTATGCTTCTCCTTTCCTTTTTACCATTTTTAGTAAAATGTCTAATCTTATGTCTCCTTCCAACTCTATCTCAAACTAAGTCCTTCAAGATTTTCCACTTCTTCTTACTCCTATACAACTTTCCCAAGGCAACCAAAAGAGACCAAGCCCCCTAACTTCTTCATTTGCTTTAAGTTCTTTTAACTTTACTATTTACTCTCTTGCGTCTCCTTCAGCTCCCTTTCCCCCCACTATAACCCTCCATTTGTTGCTGTTACTTTTATCCTCAAGTGTTCTTAATGTTAAGTTATAGCTGACTCAAATTCAAATATCAATCTCCAATATATTATCCTCTTATATAATTTTTATGTTGCTTCTTTTTACTCCTCCTTTAGAGATATTAAAAAAAAAAGTTGTCTTTAAATGGTCCTTGACTTTAATTGGCCTCTTTATAGATAAGAGAACAACATTTCCAAGGATTCATACTCAGGCTTTTCGTAATTGGAATAAAATGACTAAAATGAGGCTTTAGTTAATGAAGAGGATAATTTTCTTTTTAAGCTTGAATCCACTTTGTGTGTAACATCTCGTTACTATGTTGCAGCTAAAATAGAATATATGAGAGATGATTGAGAGATTAGAAAATGAATTTCATGCTCATGCATAATATAACATGCACATATATGTGAATAGCAAAATTTTGCACATGAATATTGAATTTTTACTCATGAAAATGACTGTACATGCATTCATTGATATTCCGGGTATAATTGTTTCTAAATGTGATTTTTATTGAGAATTGTGGGTTTTACGTGTTGAAAATTGATTTAGAGAAGGTATTTGTGGATATAGAATTTTTGAAATTTTTGGAGAAATTTCTGAAAATTTGTTGGGTATTTTTGGACTAGGAAAATTACCAAATAGCAAAATACTTAATAAATGCTACTAGAAATTGCTATCCAATGCCAATGGAAATTTTGATAAGTGACTTTAGGATTTATTCACAAGTGCCATTGAAAATTTGGGAGCCAATTGGAGTAGAAATTGAAATTGATTGAATTAGTTAAATGAAGGAACTTATTTTAATGCTTTAGAAATTTGAGCAAGTGACACGTCTTAAGTTGACTTTTTTAATTAAAGGACCCCCCTTTTATTTTCTCTCTCTCGATGCTTCTCCTTTGAAAGAACCTAAGTCTTTTTTTTAGGTTCACTTCTTCTCTCTTTCATAGCTTCTCTTCTCTTCTTCCTTTTGATTTTTATTCTTCAAATCTCTACCCATGTTGAACCTCTCATCTTCCATTTGCTACTCCTTTACTTTGCTCTCTCTTTCATTCCCACCAAAAACCCTAACCTTCTAACCCTAAAGATGGTGATGATCGTGGGTTGTGTTTAAAGTTAGGTATTTTTTATTTTCTTGAAGAGTTTGAAGATTTGGTAGCTAAATCAAGTAACTCATGTATTAATTTTATGGGCAATGTTAAATAGAGCATTTATAATGATAGTTAGAAGTTAATGTATGAAATGGTGCTTTGTGTATATATGTTTCGTGGATGATGAAGAGTTTGTGATTTTTTTTGCTTATACATATATGCTTGATGAGTAATGAGTTATAGAGATGTTTTGTTTCATATAAATGCTAAATAATGGGTTAGGAGTTGTTTTATCGATGATTGATGTTGTATATGATAAGTAAGAAACTATGAGTTATACACACATGTTTATAAGATGGATTGGTTGTGAAAAGGATGTTTTAATGAGAGTTGGGAGTTGATGAATAGGTACATGAACATATCTTGATTTTGGGTTAATGATCAAATTTAGGTTATGCTTTGTTGACGAATGATATTGAGATGAAATAGAGTTGAAAATGGGGGTAAATGAAGTAGAAAATGATGATCTTTATACAAGTTAAGTTAGGTATAAAAATTTGGGAAGTTTGAGGATGATTGATTGGAAAATATTCATTGATTATACCTCAGTCTTTTAGCCTTAATTTTTTCTTTAGTTATCCAAATTTTGGATTAAAAGAGAGACATATAGCTACATTTTTTTGTGAAGAAATTGAATTCAAATTATGTTTATAAGAGTCTTAAAATATGACCTGAAGTTGAAAATTTAGGTATGCATTTGTGGAAGTTCTCTGCGACAAACTTCTGGAATTCACCACAACGAACTTGAAGGTTTAGCTAGGATTTCTTTTGGGTAAAGTTCGCAGCAGCCAACTATAGGTTTTGCCACAGTGAACTTGTGAAAATTTTATGAGAATTCCTCTATGGAGGATTTCATCGCGGTGAACTTTTCTCTACACTGAACATGTTTCGATATTTTGGGCATATCTTTTTCTATAGTTATCTAAATAGACTGATTCTTGATTTGGAGTAAACTAGAGAATAAGGATACAAATTATCTAAAGAAATCAGATTCTGAATTAGAATATAAGAATTTCAATTTCTAGGTGGAAGTTGAGTATATGGCACTATCTTAGAATAAAAGCAGTCCGAAAATATTTGGAGTATAACTTTCACAATTGAATCGATTGAATGATCTTGGTGTCATTAGAAACCTAAGACATAGGGGAGAAATTTTATAGTTCCGTATTTGCATTGTCTAAATGATCAAGAATAGTGGACCCGAAAATCAATTTTTGGGAAAAATCTGGAATTTTGATCAATGAGTTATGAATTGTGATTTTTATGGTTTACTTATGTGAGTCGGTAATACAAATGTTTACATGATGAGAATAATGGATAGATAACTGGGATTGTCATGACATGCATGGTGCAAATTTTATATACATACATGTGCATTATAAAACACTTAAAATTTTAAAATTTTGCCAATTTGTGATATGTATATATTGTTGCTATAGAGGAGCAACTAGAATGTCAACTTCTAGACGTTGTCTGGAGCTTCCAGACATTAGCTTCGGGAGTGCCTTATGAGTAACCTAGATGGTGCTACTTAATTATTTGTTGTGTTAGATTATGTTTGAATTGCTTCATGAATGTGAATTGAATTATGTTGATTTCTAGACAGAAGGTCCGAAGATTATGAAATATGATTGAGATATTGAAGTGCTACTTGCATGTGAATGTGACAAACTAAGTGTTTCATGATATGATTGATTGAAAATGTGAGATGCATTCCATACATGAATGCCTGATCAGATAATGGGAGTTGTGACCAGAGTAGTCACCAAAAATGAGCTAAAAGCTCCAAAGTGTATAAGAACCTAAGGCTCACTATGTAAAATGAGCCCTGTATTCCTAATGGATAAGGGGCAGTTATAAATAAGGCCGGTATTCACAATAGATACAGGACAGTTTAGGCACTCGGTCATAATAACATAATAATTGGAAAAGAGTTACATGAGCATCCATATGCATTTTATTAAGTATGTTGGACTGTTTGAGATACTAAATTGTCTACTCTTGAGTATGAATGTGGTATATGATGAACTATGCAAGGTTGTGAAATATGTGTTATATGTACTAATGTGATGCATGAATTAAGTAAACCATCGATGATGGTTACCTCATTAAGTTCGCAAAATTCATCCAAAATTGCATGTTGACTTTTCAGGACTAAACGACAACTTTAGATACTAAAAGACGTACAAACAACGTAGATTTGTACTTTTAGGGAAAAGAAGAAATGACTCAAAGGTCAGTTAGTTGGGATTGGATTGCTTAGATAGATTTTGTATATTTCCTTTTTCATGTAGCACTTTTGTATTAGGTTTAGATTATATACATATTTCAGATGATATTGTAAAAGCTACATTGTGATAGATGACTTTCCTTATGATCATTATGAGAGAAAAAAGATAGATGATGCTATATTAAATGCGTGATGTGATTGATCGTAGTGCACCATTATCTTAGGTAATGTACTGGAATGTCCATAAGGCGTCTATGTATATGCCCTAGGGTAAGGGGTGCTATAGTGGGTGATATCAAAGTATGGTTTGGCATCCATAAGGATATCTAGGAATGTTAAGCATGAAATGTCGTGATAAATGCAAAAAATGATTGATGTGTTGTTTACTATAGGTCATCTGCCATAGGTGAGCAAGTGGGGGAACCAGCTAAGCTAGGATCTGTAGGAGATAGTAGGGAGTCCTCAGTACCTCGATCAGAGGAGATGACTCTAAGAGTTCCTGAGAGAAGTGAGAGGAGGTATGATAGGATGCAAAAGCAGGGGATGTGGATTTCTATGGTAACACAAACCCTGCTGAGGTTGAGGGGTGGTTAGAAAGGACTGAAAGGGTTTTTAATCAGATGGATTGCGAGTCAGACGAGAGGTTCAACTACGCAGTGTCCTTGCTATATGACTCATCTTACCAGTGGTGGAAGACTGTCCCAGGCAATACCACCAGGCCTTGCTACCTAAAGTGGGAGGACTTTTCAAGAGTCTTCAAAGAAAACTACATGCCCAAGATTTACTTGGATCGAAAGATGAAGGAATTCCTAGAATTGAAGCAGGGCAGGAATTCTAGTTGTTTGTACCCCGGTATAAGAGATAACTTCAGACCTGGGTACTCTCACTGAGTTGAGAGCTGCTTCGTGAAGATTAAGTGCAGAAGATGAGAGAAAGTCTTGCACACTTTTGTATTAATCTTTGAACTATTTATAAGATATAGAGTGAAGATCAAATCCCCATAGATGAGGGATTGATGCAATCAGATTCAAATTACAAAAAGAGATTACAATCAGAAAAATATCTGTAGGTGGATAAGATACAGGAGCAGATTATAGATATTACAGATCTTCCTTAATACCCCCTCGCAAACGGATGGGAGGGACAACCATCAGTTTGGTCTTCAAAGAAATCGTTGCTTAGACAATGATTTGGTTAAGATGTCAGGTAGCTGATCTTCAGTGGGATATATGAAACTTGAAGGTTTTTCTGACGAACCTGATCGCGAACAAAATGAAAATCCAACTCAAGATGTTTTGAACGAGAATGGAACACTGGATTAGCAGCCAAGTAGGTAGCAGAAACATTATCACACCAGATTTTAGGAACCAGTGGAAGTGGTTGAAGAATTTCCCGAAGAAGACATGTAAGCCAATAAACCTCCGAAGTTGCAGATGCTAAGGTACGATACTCTACATCAGTACTGGACCTTGCAACTGTTTTCTGTTTCTTTTAACACTATGAGATGAGATTACAACCATAAAATACAGTATATGTAGAAGTACTCTTACGATCTATCTTATCGCCTCCCCAGTCTGCATCAGAGAAAGCAAAGAGACATTTGGATTGTGAGGAATGAAGAAGCAGACCATGATCAATTGTGCCTCGAAGATATCGAAGAATTTGTTTAATAGCCTGTCAATGATTCACAGACGGAGCATGCATGAATTGTGCTATTTTTTTTACTGCCATTGTGATGTCAGGTCGAGTGAGAGCTAAATATTGAAGGGTACCAATAACTTGACGAAAAAAAGCAGGATCATCAAAGTGATGTGAGCTGTCAGTAACTAAGATGCTCATGGAGAAGAAGGCGTAGACACAGGTGTAGCCTCATGCATATTTACACGTTTCAAAAGATCTAAGATATACTTATATTGAGAGAGATGGAGACCATTTTTCAGCCAAGTCACTTCCACACCTAGGAAATATGTGAGAGATCCAAGGTCTTTAAGAGCAACCTGCACGCTAAGTTGATGAATAATGGACTGAATGAGTTGGATAGAGTAGCCTGTTAGAATTAGATCATCCACATCAACAATACAATAAGTAAGCTAATCCCCAGATGAATAAATAAAGAGTGAGCTATCAGCTTTAGAACCTTTAAAACCAATCGTCTGCAATGCTTGTGAAAGACAAAACTACCACATTCGTGGAGCCTGTTTTAAACCTTATAAAGATTTTTTTAGAAAACAAACATGGTTAGACTTAGTACGATCAACAAAGACTTGTGGTTGCTCCATGTAAACCGGCTCCTCAAGTGTGCAATAAAGAAAGGCATTGGAGACGTCTAATTGATGAATTGGCCATTTTGAGTTAGCTGCAATGGATAAAATGAGGCGAACAGTAACAGGTTTGATGACCAGACTAAACGTCTCAATATAATCTACACATGGTCACTGGTGGAACCCTTTCGCCATTATTCGAGCTTTAAAGCGATCAATTGACCCATCAGTGTTAGTTTTGGTACGGAAAATCCATTTGTAACCTATCACATTAGAAGCTTGTGACTATGGTACCAAATCCCATGTACCATTAGATATTAAGGCATCAATTTCCTCAGACATTACTTGTCGCCAGACTGGTAGTTTGATTGCCTTAGTGTAAGATGTTGGAGTTGTGAGAACAAGGGAAACAGCTTGGTATGCTTTGGGTTTCAAATGACCAGTTTTTGATCTAGTGACCATAGGATGATGGTTTTGTACAAGGGAGACATTGGGATCACTGGTGGACGTCAACGGCAAAGAAGGAGATATTGGTGATTCTTGCGTTGTAGTAATGGGCAAAGGTCAATGTGGCAAAAGGGGTAAATGTGGACCATGTGTTAGGGGCAATGGGAACGCTGTATAGGATAAGGGTGCAGCACAGGGCAAGAGTAGGAGTGGGGTAGATGACGATGATGAAGGAGTAGGCTTTATAGGCTGGCCAAGAGAAAAATGGGTTGGAGGTGGGGCGCCACGAATGGACGATTTACCATCACTTTCTTTGAATGGAAAAACATGTTCATCAAACAAAACATGGCATGAGTAAAAAATCTTATTAGTGGACAATGACAATCATTTGTACCCTTTGTGAAGTAGACTATAACCAAGAGAGACACATTTTGTGGAATGAGGTTCAAGTTTATTCTGAGTATAAGGGCGGAGCCAAGGATAACAACAACTGCCAAAAATCTGTAACGACTCATAATCTGGGCTACATTGAAAAATTATGTGATAAGGGGATTTATGGTTTAGGTTGGGACTTGGTAAACTATTAATGGTATAAACAACAGTGGCAAAGGCATGATCCCAAAACTTTGGTGGGATAGAGGAACGATATAAATACGCACGACCAGTTTCAGTAATGTGTCTGTGTTTTCGTTCAACACACCCATTTTGTTCAGGAGTGTGTGGGCAAGAACTACGTTGAATAATTGCATTTTTAGCTAAATAATGACGTAAGGCTTGGTATTCACACCCCCAATCTGATTGAAAACATTTTATTGGTCGTTCAAAAAAATTTTCAACAATAGCCCAAAATTTTACAAATCAATTAAAGACATCAGACTTTCGACGAAGAAAATAAATCCATGTGTATTTGGTAAAATGATCAAAAAAAAGATGACATAGTACAAAGAACCATCAGAAGAAGTAATTGGTGCAGGGCCCCATAAATCTGAGCATATTAATTCTAATGGAGCTTTGGCCATATAAGTTGAATCAAGAAATGGAAATTTATGAGATTTCCTAACACAACATGTTTCACATAAAGATTTATTCACTAGAGAACAAACAGGTAACTGATTCAAGGATAAAACTTTATTAACAGTCTTAGAACAAGCATGGCCTAAACGGGCATGCCAAGTAGATAAAGAAACAGAATGACTGGCAGGAGGAATTGGATCAGATGCGAGCTGATAAAGTCCATCTTTAATGTATCCCCGATGGAGCAACTACTTCATTTTGAGGTCCTTAAAGGTAAAATAAGATGGGAAAAATTCAATGGAAACATCATTAGAAGTAGTAAACTTAAGCACATAAATCAAATTGGTGTTATACTGAGGAACATGAACAATATTATTCAAAGAAAAACGATAAGAGTCAAGTGTTATATGATTATAACCAATATAAGTAATGGATAAGCTTTTACCATTGGTGAGAGTAACTTCATCAGTGCCTAAATATTCAGAATGAATGCCTAAATTTTCCATTTCAGAAGTTAAGTGATGAGTTGATCCAGAATCGATGACCCACGGCTTAGAAGCATTTGGAGAAGAAGTGTAATTGGATGTTGGTTTAGAATGGTAATCACTGGCGTTGTTGAATTTGGGACTTGGGCATTGTCTTGAGGTGTGACCTTGCCCACCACAATTATAACAGGTTAGGGAAGAAGGATCCCTATTTGTGGAAGTGGAGCGACCATGGTCAGAAGTAGATTGAGAAGCTCCAAGTCAATTACTACGGCCTCTGCCTCGATATCCACCAGTGGTAGTTTGACGAGTAAAGTGTGCCACAGTAGAGGGTTAAGAGAATCAATTGAATTTTGAAGCTGCAATTCTTCAAATAAAAGCAAGCCAAACAGATTATCAAACGAAATAGTAGTTAACTGAGATTCAATGTTGCAGGGTTTGTAATCAGAACCAAGACCCCTCAAAATGTGATCAACAAGATCATCTTCAGTGATAGGAGCACCGAGAGCAGACAACTGATCATATATTCTCTTAGCACGATCCATATAAGTGGTGATTTGATCATTACCTCGAGATAAAACATGAAAAGCATTTTTGAGAGTTCGAACCTGTGCTCTAGAGCCAGAAGCATAAATGGTTTGCAGACGTGACCAGGTAGCAGACGCAGTAGTAACTCCAACAACTTGAGAAAGTACTGCCTCAGAAAGAGAGCCCAAAATCCAGTTCAACACAATTTGGTCATTCAGATACCAAGAGGTATATTCAGGATTCACAGCATTGTTGATTTCTTTAGGAGGTGGTGATTTGGATCCATCAATGTGGTGTAATAACTGATGACCAGAAAGGACAGGAATTACTTGAGTTTTCCAGAGAAGATAGTTCGAAGAGGTAAGTTTGATGGTAATTTGGTGATGGGCTGATGGTGGGCTGAGAGACATTAGAGATGAGGACCCAGGTGTCATGATGTGAGAAAGAGAGAAACAAGGAACGAATGAAGAAAAACAAAGACAACGAATTGGGTATTTAAACCTTAATATGCTCTGATACCATGAAGATTAAGTGCAGAAGATGAGAGAAAGGCTTGCACACTTTTGTATTAATCTTTGAACTATTTATAGGATACAGAGTGAAGATCAAATCCCCATAGATGAGGGATTGATGCAATTAGATTCAAATTACAAAAAGAGATTACAATCTGAAAAATATCCGCAGGTGGATAAGATACAGGAGCAGATTACAGATATTACAGATCTTCCTTAATAGTAGGAAGCGTGTTAATTAGTGCCACTTGGTTTCTGCATTGATTAAAGTTTGGATGCTAGTTTTCTGGCATTTAGTCCCACCAAATAACTTACCGCTTTCCCTCAAATACTTATTTTGCATATCAGCCACTATTATTAACAATATCATCTGTGCTTTCTCATTATATTTCTGATTGTTCCTTACATGAAATTTGTTATTTTGCTTGATTATAGGTTATTAAATTGAGTGATGACCTCCATCTCAATGAAATTGATTGTGTCCGTTTACTTGTTTTGGCCAATCAAGAGGTAGGCTGTTCTCTCTCTTTCCTTCAAGCTTCCATTTTCTTGTGTAAGAGTTAAATCTCATCCATCTTTTTGTGTTTGTGTTTCTCTAGTGGGGTTTGATGGGACGACAGCCATTAGAAATTTTGCGCCTAGCAGCAGGGCTCTGGTACACTGAGAGGCGAGATCTGTTAACATCTCTGTATACACTATTGAGGGTAGCTGTAATTCTGTATACTCCATCTTGTTTGTCACATTTGAATGGGTTTTTAACTCTTCTTCTTTTGCAGGCTGTTGTGCTTGATCAGGGACTTGAAATTGATGTCATGTTAGACATTCAGAAATATTTGGAAGATCTTATTGATGATGGGCTAAGACAACGTTTGATCTCTCTAATTAAGGTTCAATCAAATAGATTTGCTTTACCTAGTCACTTCTGAATGCAGTGAAATTCATTTCTCAGAATATGTTGAAGCGTACCTGCCAGTCTTCTTGATGTTTAGAAATTATGAATTATTTGGTGTTTTCTATTACTGCATCATGGATAACTTAGCTCATTGTCTCTTTGGCTCTCATTATGTTTTGATCAAAAGGAAATTAGGATACAGTTTTGTGAGGTTGCCCATCCTGAATTTGCCCTTATTATTGGTTTAATGAGACTTCATTTTTTCCTATTGGGGGATGAGTTTAAGTGTCAGGTCCTTAATAATCTTGGAATTTTGTTCCCATAAAAAGTTTTATAGGTTTGTTTCAGTTAGTTTGCACATGTGCACTACAATATGAGTTTTACCTGCATTTTACGCTATATTGTACTGAAAATTTCAGTCTCTTGTCTGTTTTGGTTGCCAGGAACTTAATCGAGAAGAACCCGCTGGCTTGGGTGGGCCTCTATGTGAGCGTTATGTCCTCGACTCTAGAGGTGCTTTGGTCGAGCGGCGAGCTGTGGTTTGTAGAGAGAGATTGGTACTGGGGCACTGCCTTGTCCTCTCTGTTTTAATTGTTCGGACAAGTAAGAGGCTCAATTTGTCTTTTGCTTTTGTTTCAGTTTGGTAACGATTTTATTATTGCTTAATTAAAGAATATTGAATGTAGGATACAAAAACTTGCAATCTATAATAGTTTATAATTTATCTGTGCACTACCCCACTAATGGTTTGGGGGTTTGATTTTAGATTTTGGCTCCAGTGTTGTTGGCTTTTTATCATCACCTATCCTGTTTTTCTTTGTAAGGTCTTGTGTGGTTAATAATTTTAGTTAAAAATTTCAACTCACTAAGTTTCCTATAAATAGTATAATGAGGAAGCAACTAATTTGTCGGAGTTATTTCTATATGTTGGAAAGTGTGGTGATGTTTGCATGTAGCCTTTCTGTGTCTTTTGGGTGTTCTTGCGCATACTGGCGGGAATGTGGATAACTTGCTTTCTCAGCCATTGAAGAAACAGTGTGCACTGTCTATGAGTTAATTGCGTCATTAGATCTTCAACTTTTTCAGAATAAGATGACTCGTAATTTAATCTTTTTCAGATATTTAAGATTAAAAGAGAAGAAAATATCACTAACAAGTATGATGAAGGCTCGTTTGCACTTCTTATTTTGCTGCTCGTCTGGTTGTTAGGTTGAACTTTAAATCCTGTATGCTGCAATAGAAGTGATTATTCTATTCCATATCCTATAATGTCTGCCTACAGGTCCAAAAGATGTGAAGGATATTTTTCTTGCTTTGAAAGATAGTGCTGCAGAACTTGTGGAGGTCAATGACACATTAAAGTGCCAGGCACGCTTCTTTCTTTTTCTTCATTTTCTGCTTGTGAGAGAGCAGTTTTAGCTTCTTTTTTTTGGTGTCAATTTAGAAATATCTTATGACTGATTTTCTAAATCCTTCATCATCATCACTTCTTTTGGCATAGTTTTTTCTTGAATCGGCATAATATGATTTGGATAATATTCATCTTTTTATATGAAGTAATTAGTACATTGGAGATGCCTTTGATATAGATACATATATTCATTCCTTGATATTTTATTGTTTCTGTATCTCTATAGTTTTAGTTCATGGCTGATTGTCTCAATCTGTCTTTATCTGTTACTCTCCCTTGCTGCAGATTACTTTTAGTCTTCTCTTCTTTCTTGTTATTGCCTTCACTTCAGATGCTCTGAATACAGTACCTGATAAAGCATCTATCCTGTCTCGTGATGCTCAATTTAGAAAAGAATTTCAGGACACTGTAAGACAAATCACAGTTTCTATAGCTTATGCTGGTTATTAACTTTACTTTGTGATGTGTAAGTTCCTGACTTTCTTCCATACACTAGGTGACCAGTTCTGTTAATAATTCTATTGTGGAGGGTTTTGTTGGTGGTGTAAGATTGGCTTGGTCTGTGCATTTGATGTTAATACATGATGGGAATGCTGTAAGGGAGGCAACTTCAAGTGCTGCATCAAATGATATGGGCTACTTGGATTCTTGCTTGGAGTTCATTTTCTCAAAGAATGTTTTCCAGTTTATGCTGGACAATATTTTCCGGACAGCAGCTTTCCAGGTTTCGTTTGCAAATGTTCTCAATTATTCTCTTATATAATTATCTTTTACATATAATAAGTTGGTAAAAATTCATTTTAACAAGCACGTGTGCTCTTAAATTAACAACTTCCTGATCATAGGCTATCTTGTATCTGTGTTTTACTGCTCAATTTTCGGAACCTTTTGTGAGAATTTTCCTTTTAGTGTTGCAGTTATTAAGTTATCATTTGTTTGATCTTTGTTTCAATTCTTGTTCAATTGGTTTTCTAGTTTTTTATGGCGATTGCTTGTCAGATGTGTTTCTTAAGACAGTGTCACATTGACTTTGGCAGAATGATGATGAGGATATGGTCTATATGTACAATGCTTATATGCACAAGCTGATGACTTGCTTCCTTTCTCACCCTCTTGCAAGAGATAAGGTCGGTTGAATTATTTTATACTTCATTAAATTTAGCCTACCGTAACTTGAGGTTGCTAAGTATAAAAGCATAGAAGGTCAGTTTGGGTGAACAGATCTCAGTTGGACCTGGATTTGGGGTAAAAATCTGACCAATCATTTGCAAACCAGTCTTTTGTCCCTGATATGACATGGTCAAAGTCTTGAGTGGCTTGCTGTGCTGTGTCTTAGATCATAGCTATGATGACATGTCACTTCACTGATTCTGTAGAACCGTGGTGGGCTAACAAGTGCTATTCTGCTAGATCATTTCAATTTCTGTTATTTCCTCTCATTAATTTTGCAAGCATCACACACTAAAAGGCAAGGACACATTTCAGTCATTAGGAAGTTATTTTGTTATTATTATTTTCAGTTTTAATAAGGTTATTGTACTACTTCCTTACAGGTAAAAGAATCAAAGGACAGGGCAATGATTGTGCTTAATCCATATCGTACATCTGGCCCTCATGATTTTGTGAATGGTAACCTGGATTACCAACAGGCTAATGAAACTGGCCCTTTTGTGTTTGTCTCATTGCTGGAATTTGTGAGTGAAATATATCAGGTTGGTCTTGAAATTTCATTGAAACACTTTTGGATTTCCAATTCTCGGAATTATTGTAGGTTTATTTGTGGGTTAAGATTTAAAAAACCATTGTTGTAATTTATGATGAAGATGATTTGCACCCTATTTTTGACTCAACCATATTGAGTTTCTATAAACAGTTATTCTCATCTTTTTTCAATGGTTTATGTTTGTACTTTCAGAAGGAACCTGAGCTGCTTTCTGGAAATGATGTTTTATGGACGTTTGTCAACTTTGCTGGAGAGGATCATACTAATTTTCAAACACTTGTGGCATTCTTAAAAATGCTGAGCACTTTGGTATGTCAATTGAATTCTTCTTTTTCTGCCTGGATGAATGAATTTGCTAAATTCTTGTTAATGACTTTATTAACTCATTGTGGAATGTACCTCACAGGCTTCTAGTCAAGAAGGTGCTGCAAAGGTTAATGATCTACTTAAGGGCAAAGCATTCCGGTCTGTTGGATGGAATACATTATTTGATTGTCTAACAATATATGATGAGAAGTTCAAACAATCCCTTCAGACTGCTGGTTCCTTGTTGCCTGAATTTCAGGAGGGGGATGCAAAAGCCCTTGTTGCATATCTGGATGTGCTTCAGAAGGTTTTGACCTGTTTATTCTCGTTTTGTGTGCTTTGACCTATCTGCTTGGATCTTGTCTTTTTTTGGTGAGGGGCGGGGCGGGGCGGGTTGATGTTACTGCTATTAGAAGTAAGCTTATCAATGCATTCATACTTCTAGACATAAACTCCCCTTTTCACAAGCAAATTCTGACTATTTGCTTTTTTTCTGTAGGTGTTAGAAAATGGGCATCCTATTGAAAGGAAGAATTGGTTTCAGGACATTGAACCACTGTTCAAACTCCTTAGTTATGAAACTGTGCCACCTTATTTGAAGGTCTGTGATTTTTCATCTTAATATTCGAATCTTACGCTGGATTGTTTGCCTTTTCTCTGAATTAGTAGGGTTTGCTTTTTCAGGGTGCTCTTCGGAATACTATAGCTACTTTTGTCCGTATATCTCCAGAACTAAAAGATGTCATTTGGGGTTATCTTGAGCAATATGATTTACCAGTAGTCCTTGGAACTCATGGTGGAAACAGTGCTCAACCAGTGATGACACAGGTTAGATTTGTGAGTATATTTCAGATTTGATTCCAGTAGATGAACCTACTTTTTACTACTTTAGGTACAGATACGGGTAAATCTACCTGCATGGTCTTTATTATCTGTTATATCATGATCATTGTTAATTCTTTTACTTGGTCAGTCTTTGCCAATCTTGAACTAGTGCCTGCATTTTAGTCAGGATGCAGACCTGGATGATGGAAAAATGATCTTGCTTGTTTCCTTATTCTTTATTATAGTGCAAAACTATGTTGTTGAAGTTTGATGATGGCAGGTCTATGATATGCAATATGAGTTGAATGAAATAGAAGCAAGGAGAGAACGATATCCTTCAACAATATCTTTCCTTAACCTGTTAAATGCTCTCATTGCAGAGGAAAAAGATACGAGTGATAGAGGGCGTAGGTACTTGTCAATTGTCTCCCCTGTTCAATTACTAGATCCATTTTTTTTCCTTGCATGCATTCATGACATTCAGGATGTTTGTGCAGATATATTGGCATCTTTAGGTTTATTTACGATCATGTGTTTGGACCATTCCCTCAGAGGGCGTATGCAGATCCTTGTGAGAAATGGCAGTTAGTCGTTTCTTGTCTCCAACATTTTCACATGTAAGCCTTCTCTTTTTCATTTGCTTTTCCAGTTTCCTAGAACTTTAAAGTTTGGCTGCATACTTCTCGTGACTCGTATGTTTTCCAATGGGATTCTTGTTAAAAAAATAGACTTGCTTTTTAAATGGAATTTGCAGGATGTTGAGCAGGTATGACGTTCATGATGAAGATATCGACAATGCTGGTGGTCAGTCATCTGCACTCCAGACTCAGCTTCCTTTCTTAGAGCTGCTTAAGGTAAGTGTTATCACTCAAATTTTGTTGAAAAATGTCTGCAAATGCATGGGAAATGGCAGTCGGTTTCATTCATTTATTTATTTCAGTTGTGATTCTAAGTGAGGCTGTTGTTTTCAGCATAAGAATCCTGATCTGAAAGTTATTAGTAATCCTAAAAAAATGCCTTAGGCTATGTCCTAAACCTTGATAGAGTTTGCAATATTTGGAAAATTAGATGGCACTATTATTATATTTGTTAATATTCTAGTCATCAATTTCCTCTGCTTGTAACTTTGCCAATACTAGATCATGGCTTTCCCTTTTACTCCCTCTTCCTATACTATGTGGCTAATGTGCATCATGTTTAACTCCCTTTTGTGACTGCTTATGTCATTATTTTGTTTCTACCTTGCTGTGTTGTGGGCTTCTGCTTCCTAACGTTTTAAGGAAACTTCTATTTTCTAAGGACTTCATGAGTGGCAAGACTGTTTTCCGGAATATCATGGGCATCCTTCTTCCAGGTGTCAATTCAGTCATCACTGAGCGAACCACTCAAATTCATGGGCAGTTTCTTGAAAAGGCCGTGCGACTGTCTTTGGAAATTATACTTCTTGTCTTGGAGAAGGATGTCATAGTTTCTGATTACTGGCGGCCTCTATATCAGGTGCTTAATTGTGGAGATTCTGGGTGGTGTTACAGATTTTGCAATTACAGATTCTTCAACACAATGCAGTTGGGGTGGGGGGGGTGGTGGTTATGTTATTATTGAATTACATTATTGATTCTTTTGTTTAATTTCCATTTAAAATTGTCATTGTATGAAACTTGTGTTACATTATGTTAAGATATATTTCTTTGTAGCACTAGATGGTAAATCTTGTTTACTGCTATATTTGTTGTATTCTCTAGGAAGATATAATAGTCAACAACAACTTGGAGAAAGCTACCATCAATAAAAAGATGGAAAACACTAAAAAGAAGATGGAATTAGTATAGACAAATTTCAGACAAGATGAATAGGAGGGAACCAGTGAAAATGCCTTGAATTCAATTAGCAATTCCTGAAGTAGGTCAGCTAGAAAGAAAGGGAAAATACTAAAAAGAAGATGGAATTGCATAATACTTTAAGTAAGTAAAGTATGTTTTGGTGGATGTAGGTGTTTAGATATATTATTGTTTCTTGGCTGTTAAATACATATGAAGAGGCTGGAACTAAAATTTTGTGATATTGGGTGACAGTTCCCGCATGGTTGGTCTTGTTCAAATATTGTTGAAATCAGATGCTGCAAATTCTTTGGTTGAGGATTATGCAGCCTGTCTAGAGTGTTTTGACAAATACTTGATTCATACTATTTCAAAAGATTACTTAAGTTTGTTTGAAGATGATCAAGAGATTAAGTTATTATGTCCTACATATAAATAATCATGTAATAAGTGAGTTTCTTTGTAGCACTAGATGGTAAATCTTGTTTACTGCTATATTTGTTGTATTCTCTGTCACATTGCAATCATCAATTACTTATTATTACATTAATTGGGGCAAGTTCAC
The DNA here is from genome assembly GCA_027568895.1 of Erythroxylum shatona. Lineage (NCBI taxonomy): Eukaryota > Viridiplantae > Streptophyta > Magnoliopsida > Malpighiales > Erythroxylaceae > Erythroxylum > Erythroxylum shatona. The sequence continues at coordinate 33,285,255 of JAOSBK010000007.1, forward strand.
TTGGGTTGCTTAGTTGAATCTTTTGATGAATTAAGCATATAACATGATAAAAACCGTATGGCTACCTTACATGGACAGTCTACATGCTTAATCTTAGCCAATAGAATCTTTGGGTGAATTAAGCATTATAACAGGATAAAAGCTAGGTTATCAATCTGACAAGTAGCAGTATGACAATTTGTTATTTGAGACATTTCTCTTTGTAGTTTGAGACGTTTGATTCCATCTAGTAAATTTTGTTCTGTATTGATACCTTCTGAAACCAAGATTTTGTTGGTCATGTTCTCTATTTCTATTCTTCAGATGTGTCCATGGTCGCATAGACTTGAGTACATGATCAGGTTATCCATCTGATTAGAAAACTGCAGATTCGAAATCATCTTTAACTTTGATGTCGTGACCAATGCTCTATTCAGGCCAGCTTATGCTTGGTTTTTAGTAATCGTGTTTGTTTTCCAACTCACCATGGTTTGTCCTGTGTAGCCTTTGGACGTCATACTCTCTCAAGATCATAATCAAGTTGTTGCGCTGCTGGAGTATGTTAGATATGATTTTCTACCTCGAATTCAGCAATGTTCTATTAACATCATGAGTATTTTAAGGTGCTTCCTTTTCTCATTTATTCTACTATTTGTATTATGGTTCGAGTCAATGATTGTTTGGAATGAAGTTCATATAACGTAAATTTTAAATAGATGTGCCTATATTTGATGTGTTTCCTTAAGTAAGTAAAGTATGTTTTGGTGGATGTAGGTGTTTAGATATATTATTGTTTCTTGGCTGTTAAATACATATGAAGAGGCTGGAACTAAAATTTTGTGATATTGGGTGACAGTTCCCGCATGGTTGGTCTTGTTCAAATATTGTTGAAATCAGATGCTGCAAATTCTTTGGTTGAGGATTATGCAGCCTGTCTAGAGTTACGATCAGAAGAGTGTCAGATAATAGAGAATAGCGCTGATGACACTGGAGTTCTGATAATGCAAGTAAGTTTTCCTTTCTTTGATTGTCGCTTCTGATTTAATCTTTCAGCATAAAATTTCATTTTTTTTTGAAATTAACAGATTTCACTGTATAAAAATATATAAAATTTTCACTTGTCTTCTCTTATACACGTTTGTGCAGCTTCTAATAGATAATATTAGTCGACCAGCTCCAAATATTACACATTTGCTGCTTAGGTTTGATCTTGACAGTTCAATCGAAAAGACAGTTTTGCAGCCGAAGTTTCACTATAGGTGTTTTTTGTTGCATTCTGCCTATCACTTTTTATTTGTATCCCTGATGCTTGTATGATAAAGTTGACATGGATTCTTCAAATTGTAGTTGCTTGAAGGTTATTCTTGAAATGTTGGAGAAACTTTTGAAGCCAGATATAAATGCACTGCTTCACGAGTTCTGTTTCCAGGTTGGATGCTACTTCATCTGATGTTGAATTATACATGTAATTCTGATATGGAGCATGGGATTTTCTTTACTTCCTCAAATTTTAGATATCACTCTTTGTTTTGTGTAGATCCTTTATGACTTGTGCTTGGATCCATTAACAAGTGGCCCAACCATGGAATTATTGAGCAGCAGAAGATATCAATTCTTTGTAAAGGTGCATTTCAGATTCAGTTTTAATCCAACAAATGGTTGTGCTTGTATGTAAATAAAGTCCTTTTTCGGTGACAGCACCTTGATACAATTGGTGTTGCTCCACTCCCTAAGCGACAAGGCAATCAACCTCTACGCATCAGTTCTCTTCACCAGGTTTCAGACTTCTGTCTGTTCTTAATTGGTGCACTACTCCTGTGCTTCTGCAGTTACTGTTTTATTCTGCTTTTACAGGAGTTCGCTAACTGTTTCGCTTGTACATTTGTCAAGATGTTATATTGATGTGTTTTAGGTGGTATGGGCACTGCAATCCTGATTCACAAATGATTGCAACAATGGAGATGATAATTTATGTGTGTAAAAATTTTAGTTAACAAACTAAATAATGTTGAGATTTGAACACATTTTTGACATAATGATCAAGGCCTGGTATTTTGTAACTTATTACCATGGTGCTATTGGTTCACTTGATTTATTAGTTGCAAACTGGTATTTATGGTTTTGTTTTTTGTTTTTTTCCCCTGTCGTTAATCTACCTAAATGCCTCTGCTGTTGGGGGATAGTTGTTTGCAGCTGTTTAGAATTATGAACAGCACAAGTTTGGATTTGCTTCCAATTTGAAATTATTTGCCTATACATGAATCCAGTCTGTATTACTACACCACTGATTTGTGCTTTCTTTTGATTTTATGTAATTAATTTACAGAATTTTGCTCTCCAATATATGATAATGGTTATAACTTACAAGTGTACTAAGCTCCATATTGTGGTGGTTCATAACTTTTGCTAGAGAGCGTGGCTGTTGAAGCTTTTAGCTTTAGAGCTGCATTGTGGTCAGGTGGGAAGCTCCAATCACCGAGAAGCATGCAAAAGTATAATTGCTTACCTTTTTGGAAATGAAATAACATTAAATGGCTCTGATCTCTTCACTCGTCAAAATGGTCTTGAGCATACTGGAACACGATTGATGAGCAAGAGCAAGGTATTGCCAATCTGCGTATGAATCTTTTTATCCGTGTTTTATAGGAGGGCAATAGTTAGAAGTTAAATTGATGAAAAAAACAAATTTTGTTTCAATATAGAAGCATCACCGAATCATTCTTCCAGGGGAAAGCATGCAATCTTAGGTTTGTCTCTTTCAAAAAGTTTTACGGTTTTCCCTTGTTTCATTAAGGTGTTGGAGCTTCTTGAAGTTGTGCAATTTAGATCTCCAGATACCAGTGTGAATCTTCCTCAGACTGCTTCCAGTATAAAATTTGACTTGCTGGTAAGTTTACAGTCTTAAGTGACACTTGTAATTGTTCATATAATGGTTGTTCATTATACTTTTGTAGACAGAGGAGATACTTGGAGATCCAAAGACTTCAGGAAATGGCGGCATCTATTATTACTCTGAACGTGGTGATCGTCTGATAGATCTCACTACTTTACGAGACAAGCTGTGGCAGGTTGGTTGTTTTGTTTTAGATTGCAGATTGAACAGCTCTCTCATTTTATTTATCCTTAAATTGTGGACTTCCTAATTTCAGATAGAAGTATCTCGGCACTCAATTTTTTTGCCTTTTATCTATTCCTCAGAAATTCAATTCAGTTTACCCCCAGTTAAATAACTTTGGAATTGAAGCTGAGCTCAATGAAGTAAGAGAGGCAATTCAAGTGGTCCTAAGATGGGGTTGGAGGTATAACAAGAACTTAGAAGAACAAGCTGCACAACTTCACATGTTAACTGGCTGGTCACAAATAGTTGAGGTCCATTTCTGAATACCTGAGATTCACATATGTTCTTTTAATCTCTGTTACTGCAGGATGATGCAATATTTGATAATGATTCTGGTTTCCTTTTCTAACCATTTGATCATTTTGATCCACAAACTTATTTTTCAGGTTTCTGCATCGAAGAGAATATCTTCACTTGAAAATCGATCCGAGATTTTGTATCAGTAAGGCTTTATTTGTTTTCAACCTTTCTCTAACTCTTCAACAATTTGTGGTTGATTTTCATCATTGTCAGGGTTCTTGATGCCTCCCTGACTGCTTCTGCTTCTCCAGACTGTTCGTTGAGGATGGCATTCATATTGACCCAGGCATCTTTTCTCATCTGAGCTTGATTCCTTTATCTGACAAGGATGATTGTCCATTCTTCTCTTTACTGTGGCTAGTCTGATCATGGTTTGTTTGTAGGTTGCACTTACGTGTATGGCTAAGTTACGCGATGAAAGGTTTCTATGCCCCAGTGGTTTAAACTCGGACAGTGTCACCTGTCTTGATATAATCACAGTCAAACAATTGTCAAATGGTGCTTGTCACTCTGTATTGTTTAAACTTATCATGGCAATTATGAGAAATGAATCCTCTGAAGCTTTGAGAAGACGGTAGGTCTCCTCATTGTTTCTTGCCGTGCTTTAACTTCTGTTTCAAAATGAACTTCTTGTCAACAATTGACCATTATTTCTCCTGTCCTGGTCAGCCAATATGCACTGCTACTGAGCTATTTTCAGTATTGCCGACATACCCTTGATCCGGATGTTCCAACAACTGTCTTGCAATTCTTATTGCTTGATGAGCAAGAGAGTGAGGATCTGGATCTTTTAAAGGTGATTAGACTCCCAAATCATCTTGCAACTAAACCTTCTGACAGAAATATATGAATCAATTTTTTTTTTTCCTTAGGTTGACAGAGATCAGGCAGAACTAGCCCGTGCAAATTTTTCAATTCTTAGAAAAGAAGCTCAGTCGCTACTGGATTTGGTTAGTTTCATATATTCAATTTCAATGTTAATAATCATAATTCATAAACTTTAAATATTTAAATGGGTATTCTGGTGAAGAGATCAAAAACTTGTTTTGAGAATGGTTGCTATCTTGAGAGGTAACTGGGTAGCCCAAGCATGTACAATGTTTACAGAGACAAGTTATTTACCTGACTTTGAGGCTTCATAATTTTCAGTCCTTATTGTAATTTGTGATGTAGTTGCTTCATAATTGAGTTTACTGTTTCTATTGCTCTAATTTTCATATGATCTCCTCAGATAATAAAGGATGCAACACAAGGTAGTGAACCTGGGAAGACAATTGCACTCTATGTTTTAGAGTCTTTGATTAGTATTGACGATGAAAGATATTTTCTAAGTCAACTTCAGAGCAGAGGATTTTTAAGATCTTGCTTTATGGGCATCAGCAGTGTTTCCTACGAGGTGTCAGATTCTATTTTCCCCTTATGTTACTGTTTCATTTGAAAAAAATGCTCTTGTTTATTTATTTATTCTTGTATGTTATAATGCATCTTAAGTTTTCTCAGATGAAATGAATAGATTTCTTAATTTCAGTACTTCATAGATTTAGTTCTGGCAGTCATGCCTTCTTTCGCATGTACTCTAAGACAGATTGTTAGAACCTTCTGCAAATACTAACGATAAAGTGGCAATAAGCTTTAGAATTGAGTGTATCATCTAGGGGGAAAGGGAACACATGTAATACTCCAGCTAGACACCGACTTCATGCCTATCCAGGATACCTTTTTTGGGGCCCCTGGATGTGTGTTTTCTTTTTCTTCTTATTTGATTATAGTGATTGCATAACGGAAGTCCTAAACTTTCAATTTAGGACGGTGGACTTTCTCTAGATTCATTGCAGCGAGCTTGCACTCTTGAGGCTGAGCTGTCATTACTGTTGAGAATTAGCCTCAAGTATGGAAAATCTGGTGCTCAAGTTTTGTTTTCCATGGGCGCTTTGGAACATATTTCTTCATGTAAGGCTGTGAATATACAGGTAATGAAAATATCCATCTTCTCATAAACCTTTTGAGTTTGATTCATTTCACATGAACTGAGGCCTAAATAACTACCTGCAGATAAGATTGAGGCGGTTTGATCCTAAACTTCGCCAAAATGTGGTTGTAGATATTGATAAGCAAAGGATGATCGTAACTCCCATTTTGAGATTGGTGTTTTCTTTGTCGTCATTAGTTGATACATCTGAGATTTTTGAGGTAGGCCATTTTTTTTTCCAATACTCTTTGTTTTTATGTCAAGTTTGCAGTACATGAGCTTCTTTCTCTCTTTTAATATCTAGTATCTGAACCGAAATTGATGGTTCCCTCAAGTTCATTTAGTTTTTACTTCATGATTCCCTTCTGGATATGCTTTTTGTATAAATTTTCTATGTGCTTCAAAAGTCTTTGCTTACATGCATTTTATTTTGGACTATGTTTATGTCACGAAGAAAGATTTCTGTGCTGTGAAACTTATTGAAGACTAGAATGATTTCTGAAACTAATACTTCAGGTGTATTTGTTGCATACTGGAAGCCAAAATTGATAGTAATGATGCTTCAGTAACTAGTTATGAACTTGTAATTATCTTCTACTTTTCTTTTACATAAATGGATGGCTACATGTGAGACAAACCAACTACACAATGTATCCGCTGAGCTTTAACTGACTCAGGCATTAGAAAATGTTCTTTTACAATATTTTGCAAATTTCTATTTTTCCAGTTATTTATTGAATGTTTAGTTGTGTTCTGCTCTAGCTGTCTTCTCCATGTTTCTACTGATTTAATTGAATTGTCAAATCTGTTTAATCATTGCTTCTTCCCATGTCTGTATATTTTGTAGGTCAAGAATAAAGTTGTACGTGAAGTCATAGATTTTGTTAAAGGACATCAATTGCTCTTTGATCAAATTCTTCGGGAAGATATTTCTGAAGCAGATGAGTTGACAATGGAGCAAATTAATCTTGTTGTTGGAATGCTTAGCAAGGTAACAATATGAATATGACAGTGTCAATACTGGAATAATGGGTCACAGTTTCACCAGTTGTCATTGGGCGGATGTTAGACATTGCATTTATTTATGGCTGCTGAAAGAAAGCCTAATGTTATATTATATTAAATTGTTCCTGTCCTTGGGTGTTCTTTCATTCTGTATACAGATAGTTTCTTCCTTTGTACATGAAGTTTGTGTACTTCCATGGGCTTGGTGCTAAATTGAAATTGTTCTTTATTATTTCATTGTAGGTATGGCCTTATGAAGAGAATGATGAGTTTGGTTTTGTTCAAGGGCTCTTCAGTATGATGTGTGCTCTTTTTGCTTATGAGTCAGATGATGCTGCTGTTGTTGGACCAGTACAGTCTTCTAAGGTATGCTCGTGTTTCATGTGAGGAGATCCCCATCCCAAGGAATGAGATAATTTCATGATTGTATCTGATACTAATTATTCTTTTATGTAAATGGTCAGGGTAAAAGGAAGTTAGAACTCTACACATCTAGGCTATGTTTCAGTCTGAGTTCCTATCTCTATTTTCTAGTCACAAGGAAATCTCTGAGACTCCAGGTATAGATACACATTGAGGGGGTTGTCCTTTATGCCCCTGTGTAAACCCTTGTTTTTTATCCTGAAAAATAATAAATACTTGTATGATTGACACAATGTGTGACAGGTTTCTGAGAATTCAAACAATTACCATTCTCCTGCTGTCATACAACCCACTTTGAGT
>JAOSBK010000007.1:33292550-33306315 GCA_027568895.1 Erythroxylum shatona
AAGAAGTGGATGAAATTATAAATATGTATGTTCATAAAGATCGTGTTTTATCATATGATGACATACAGAAAAGGTATTCCATTTCGGTTCCTCTCTTTACTAACTCTTTGATAATATGGTGTGGTTGTCTTGCAAGTTATTGGCCCTATTGATAACCCATTGTCTAGTTGTTGAACATAATCTATGAGTTTCAATAATTGAACGATTTCCTCTATTTCAACCAAGTAATTGATGGAAAAATTCCATCTAAAGGTAAAACCAAAAATGTTAGTACAATGAATGAAATAATTGAACAGATTAGTTTGTAGAGGTTGGTGGCAATATACCTTTCATGATTTCTCCAATAGTGCCCCAGTAACCTTGGTTGCATTTATTATTGGATTGGTTTAGTTATGTAGCCTCAAGAAAATGGCAATGTTTATGTACTCTTATTTTTGCAGGAGGTACATTGCGATGGTGGAAATGTGCCGTGTGGCTGGCAGTAAAGATCAGCTAATTAGCTTGTTACTGCCACTTGCGGAGCATATATTAAACATAATCCTTGTTCACTTTCAGGATGGGTATGCCTTTTTGTCTTTATTTATGCTTCATTTTCTGATCCACATTTGTTAGGTTTGTGCTGTCACTGGGATGAGTGATGTGGGCAAGTATGACTTTTATATACAACTATGTTTATAATGAAGCATCGTGTCATATTGGAGTTACGATTTTGTTTGATGTTGATTTGATATGTTTTTGTCTTTGAGGATGGATTTTTTTTTTATTTTTATTGGCAGCTTTGCAACATCTGATGCCAATGTTGCAAGGAAAGCAATTACATATGGTGGAAAGTCGGACTCTGGACAGGCTGTACCTTCATTGTGTGCAAAACTGGTTCCAACTTTGGAACGGCTTGAGATACTAAATGAGGTATGCAGCTATTCACTTAATTCCTTCATATTCAGTAAGACATCCAAGTACCGCGATGAAATCCATCTGATATAACATGGTTTAAACATAATGAAATAAAGTTGTTAATTGACTTGGGTTTGAAGTTGTGGCACAAAGAGGATTATTAGAAATAACTACTTGAATAAAGGTCGCTATCTACATGTATGAGGGTTACAGATTGTGCTGTTACAAAAATCAGTTATGTAGTTTTTGAAATGATTTTTGGAATGTTTCTTAGTGCCTTCCCAATTCCCATCTTCCTGAGGTTAAAAATAATGTTTTATCATATTCAGAAACAGTAAGCATGCTATTCGATTAATTGGAAGTTTCCTCTTTGTTAATCCATCGATCAAAGGTTTTGTGTATCCAGTTTCTGGTCTTGGTTGTTAAATTTTGGTGATACTAATATTGTAATACAATGGTGCTCCCAAGCACGTAAAGCAGATCCTACCATTTAAGTGCAAACATCTGTAGCTTTTTCCTCTAATGATGTTTTTCCTTTTGGTGGCTGTTGCTTGTTACAGGATAAAGTAGGCCACAATCTTAAGGTGTTCCGTAGATTAGTTATAGCTCTTAAAGAAATGGCTATCGAGAAGTTGACGTCATGAGAATTGTCCATGTGCAATAAGGATTCCTCCTGTGAAAAGATTGTCCACCGTAGTCATTTTGTTCATGTCACTGTACATCACCTAGTTGTATTAACCTGTAATATTTCAGTTTTGACTTAAAATATACTCCTTTCACCGAAATTGTTCAAATTCAGACCTTTGGTCTTTCGTAGAATTTTGACGCTGAAGGAAAATGGAGAACTTTGGAGGGAGTTATGTATGTAAATATAATGCTTTTGATTCGTAATTACAGGAGAATCTTTATATAAGCCAAATGTCTGAGAAGAGACGAACAAGAAGCACCCAAAGCTCTTATATATTGCACTGAGGCATCTACAAACATAATGTAGACTAATGCATAGGTAATTGGGGTTCGATTTACAGAAGCGGCATCTATTTATTAACCTGCAAGAAAAGCTTATTTCTCATCTGAGAGAGACCCATGCATCAAGTACTTTAGTTTGAAATTTTGAGACAAATGTTTTGGCACCTAAAGGGACCGCAAGGTAGTATGAAACATGAATGTCATCCGTCTAGGAGCTTTTAGGTAAGCTGGTTTTTGAGGGGCCAGCTCTCTCCACCATGACATCGTAGAGTTGTTTGCCATTCTGTTCATAGCAATAAGAGCACATATCAGATGAGTTAGAAGGAAACAGGTCCAAAACCCGATTGGGATCTCATTTTATCACTAACATCACAACATATTATCACAAAGCCTTACAAAAATCACCGGAAAGAAATGCACTTGTCCTTGAGGTTTTGTTTGTGTCTCTTTAAAATACACCAGAATTGGGAAATTTGGCCACCACAGTTCCCAGTTCACAAATGTTGAATATCTGAGAGAAACAATAGGATAAGAAGCCTTATTTTTTATCCATAGAACTTGGGGAAGAGCACACAAACTACTTACTTCCAGCGGTTCTTTCCTCCCACAAACACATTTTCACCTGATTCCTGAAGCTGGTCTCCAATCTTCACTTCCTGCAACCATCAACAACAAACAAGAATAGAAATTGGTTTACATTTGTCTTTTTTAATCATCAGAACTAAATTTCATGAGAACATAAGAAGCCCTAGAAACTACATTGGTGGAATGATTCATAACGAAAATGCGCAGAAGATGTTGACTAAGGAGTGGAATGATTCATCTTCATTCCGGAGATTATAGACAACTAATAACAGGCAAAGAAGATCATTAAAAGATAAGAAGAAGAAGGCAAAAGGCATTTAGTACAGATATCAAGCGAACTTACCAGGGCCTCATCATCAAAAACAAATCTCACTCTAGTAGTCTGTAAGCAGGAAACAAAGATTACATTAACGAGAAACAAGTAATTAGCTGGTTTATGTGGAAAAACAAAGGACAGACTAGAAGATTAAAAACACACCGTTTGCAACACCTGATAATCTATGCAACAAAACATAAAGTAAATTTCTTAAAACGGGTGAATACTGAGGATGAGCACCGTCTTAGTACTAAGTAAATATATCACTGATTGTATCTGACTAAGTTGTACTATGAAAGACCCGAGCCCAAGTAATGAAGGTTGTCCTTTGACAGCCGATGAATATCAGCACATCCAACTTTCTAATGCATCCAGATTATGCATTATCAATTACCTGAAACAACAGGAGCAATCCCAGGAGACCAACAGGTGCAGCTGGCAATAGATTATTTGTATAAGTTAAGCCACCAGCTAAACCTGTTAACAGAAATTTCACTCTTAAAGAAATGATATTTAATGGTTTCACCTATGAGGAGGAAGATTATATGCTTTCAGTAGTAAATGAAAAGCTTCACTTCTCATAGATTTGGTGTACCTACCAAAGAGACCAAAAATCTTTACAGAATCCGTCAAGAAAGAAGCTCTGCTCTAAGTGCTAAATGAAGTTGTTGAATGTGCATATATTTAAACATGTGAAAAATACTTTGTCCAAGAACCATATACAAAGTAAATGGCTGTTTAACTACATGATTGTTGTTGTCTTCTTTATTCACTATCAAAAAGAAAGAGACCTTATAACAGAATTTATCAGCCTGCAAAATTCCAGTTTCATCCAATTCCATTAAGTATGAGTTGCATCATATGCAATTCAATTTGTCATATAATCCGAAAAAGCTTGCCAAGCACTAACCAAGTAGGACAACTGGTATACGGTAATCTGGGTCGGGAATGACAGTCTCTTTCTTCTGCACTTTCCTTCCAAGCTGAGTCCATGTAACACGAAAATAACCATAATGCAGATGAAGTTGGACCCATATCTATAACTCAACAAATTAGTAAACTTTAATTTATGAAGATCTTAGAACACAAGACAATTCTATAAATTCTTTCCATAGCAGTAGTTCTTCTAAAACCCAGATGAGATAACTCGTAAAATTACAAACTAAAGCATCACAAACCACTGAAGCAACCAAAAGGCTATGTCCACGGATGCTGCTAATTCCTGTCCTCCTAAAACTTTGATTCCCCATTTCTTTCCGATGGAATGAACTCTTGAAGCTCACTAGCAATCCATTCAATTCCCTTTCTGTTTTAAACAAAAGCATCCAGTAAGTCTTGCAAAAGGAATTTGAACATGAAAAGCTTCCAATGGCATGCCCAGCAACGATTTTCAAACTTAGTTCGCAAACTTAATATTCTATATTGTAGAAGCAAACAAAGACGCTATCTTTTGAGAGACAAACACTTGATAAATTGTAAACTTGAGTCCAAAGGAACTTACTTTGAGAGGGGAGAAAGCAAACATTGGTAAACAGTGTGCCAGCCATCATTTTTGCTTTCTGGTTTTCAAGAAAGATTCGCCTGTTTTTACAAAACTCATGGTGCCAGTTTGCTGCCTAAAATAGTCATTGACCTCAATGCCCTTCATTTTGTAACAAGTATTGCAGCAAGCTATACTAAGAAGAAGGACATTGAAGTAAAATAAATGGTGTGATTGTCTCCATTCTCACAAACGAGACTAAGTGAGCCTTATCTACTACTGAAGTTCTTGTTATCGCCAACAGACGGACACAACTGAAGAAACACACTTTTAGTATCTTGTGCTATTACTTACGTTCATCTTATCTCTGCGCCCTCTTTGTTTGCTTTTTCTAATCTGTTGTCAATTCACAAAGGAACCAAGATTCAGATTTAATTTTAGATGGCAAACTCCATATGTTTCACTTCTGTTTGCTCGTTGAAATCTCCAGACAAACCAGGTGCGGACATTTCTAATCCATTCGTTCAAGATTGATGTCCGGTTGCTTTCTGCTTTACGCTTCCTATGATTTTGGATTGTTTCATAGTTCATGCTACCAAATTTTATTACTATTTATGGGTCATGCTAGGATCGATACTTTTTGGGGACTCGGCCGCTGGACGGGTTCTTCGGGTAAACAGAGCTTTTCAAAGCTCAAAGAATTCTAAATTTCAGTCCTTGGAAGTCAAGGTGGGTGATTGCTATCTTATATCCTTACTTGCTTAGTTCTTAGCAGAGGGCTTGGGTCCAACTTGTTTGTTGTGGGAAACGTGGCCTGGTTGAAGTGAGTGCTCGCAAATTGTCTGACCCCCATGTCCTATCTTACAAGGAGTTGCATTCATTTCAAAATATTAACAAATTTGTGGAGGTTTGTATTGTATCACATAGATTGAAAAAATATTGTCTTCATAAACTTGGGTGAAATTAATGAATGAAAATGCTTGAATATGTATTTTTTTTCGAAAAGTAGAATGCTTGGATATGTATTATAATCCATATGTGGTGAATGCATATGTACTAAATGAACATCTACAAATAATTTAGGTTGTTGTTTCAGGACGAGTTTTGTGTCTTTTCTATTTCTGCTAATACTTGTCAGTGCAGATAATCCTTTTGGACCTAAAGATATGTACTTTTAAGCTACCTTGTCAAACACATGGCTGAAAGCTTTGTTGAAATCGTAAATGTGGATGCATGGCTTAACAGAACTTAATATCTTGTCAAAGGAATGCCCTTTAAAACAAGTGGAATGATATGGTTTACTGCTGTGAACACTCTTGCTTTGTGCTTATGAAGATGAATGGACCAAGTATTCAAATAAACTAATATCGTCACGTCCTTTCTCCCTCCAAAAAAAAGTAGTTTTTTGCTCAGTTCAAGAGCTGAGAACCGCCCCTCTTTTAGCCCTTCCCAGTTCTAAGTCCACCGAACCAATACCTTTGAGATAGGGTGTCAATTATGCTGGAAAGCTCACCCTGATTAGATTGAAAGTAAAGCAAAGATGGCTATTTATATAAACAAATGCTGACACATATGCTTCCTATCAACTGAGCATAGTAGAGCCTCATTATGTTCTTTCTTCTTTCTGAAGCATTTTTTCTTGAGATTCCCTTTTGGTTTTGGTTGACAGGCTGCACACACTAACCCAAGCAGTAAACCAAATAGCTTAGTGTGCTCTAACTGTGATGGAAATGGTAAGAACAAAGTTATTTACTTAAGAGTTCCCGAATATTTTCTATACATTTTTCTGTCATCTCTTGATGGTTGTGCAACAGTTACCTTGCTGTTTATGGTCCTTTAGAAGGACTTGCATTTACATTCTTTTTGAGTTAGGCTGAATAGCTAGATGTTTTTACGTCGCTACATGAATCGGTTTTGGAGTCTGAATACAATTTTCTTTCTTACAATGATTTTGCTTTCCACATGTCTTGAAATTTGTACGAGGGAACTTATTTTCTTTTCCTTGGTGATTTTAGAATTGCCAATGAACTGTTTAATGCAATTAAAGCTTTGAAATTGCTCGCATAACAAAGAAGAATTTCCTGGTGGCATCATGGTACACAAAATATTTAACGTTATTCTCAGAGCTTGCTTACTGAACCATTTGTTTAGTTGAGGTAATGTATAGGTGCATTCAGATTACTGCAGAACATCATTTTCAGAAGCCTGATTTATAAATTTTGGATAGTCCTTAACTGTCACTTACACAAACACGCATGTACACATACATATATGGTTGAGTTATAAACTTTTGTCCATTCTGAATTTCTAATTCTACGAAGAAAACTTGCACTTTTATGTTAAACTACCAGGTGCTGTACAATGTTCTCAATGTAAAGGCACAGGAGTTAACTCTGTGGACCACTTCAATGGACAATTCAAGGCTGGAGGAATATGCTGGCTTTGCAGGTACGGCTACCTTCTATTCTAGCTATTATACATCTGGCATTGTTTTAGTCTCATATCATCTTGAAAATAGCAGAGCGCTGGGTCTTCAGATTTATTTTTTTGATATTCATATTTAAAAAACAAAGGTGATAAATAACTTATCAGATGATGGCATTTATTTTTAGATTGATAAATGATTCAGTATCCAACTCCTGCAACTCTGTATTTGTGTGCAGAGGAAAAAGGGAGATGTTGTGTGGGGATTGTAATGGAGCTGGCTTTCTTGGTGGATTCATGAGCACAGTCGATGATTGAAATTATATGGGAGTTCATCTTTTGAGTTAGTTATGTTGATCCTCTCATCTGATTGCTGGATTACTGCCACCTTGTGTCAAAAAAGGCAATGCCATGCAACAGATGAGAGAGTTTGAAATTTTTGTACTTCAAGTGTGACTTTGACAAGTGCTTTCGCTTAATTTTGGCATCCACAAATTTTCAGTAAAACATCGCGACGATATCGTGTTCGTTTCGTCCACATTTTCTGAATGATGCAGAAATGAGCTGCACTCTTCTTTGTGGCGGTAACACCTACTAATGACTCAATTCTCAACCACAAATGAAATCCAACATAGTAATAACAGAACAGATAATGCGACTCTTACATGAGTAATATTTAGGATGAAGTTCCAGAGCATAAGGAGAACCATGCAAAGCATCAAGTTTATAGCCAATCATCAATCCTGTCCACCTGAAACATATCCACATGCAGAGAAAAAGGGGAAACGAACCATATAATCCTAGCAACTTGATAACTAAAGAATAGGTGTTGTGCTGTTTCGATTTCTTACATTAGAGAAACACAAGGAAGTGTAGGTGATGAATCTTTGAGGTGATTGAAAATGAGAACAAGGATACAGAATTTAATTTAGTATACGAAGGATTCGACTTCTAGATAAAAAATAATGATCACATTAAAATTTTGATCGGATTATTACTCATATAATGATATGTTAAAACTGGAACATTAGGTTAAGGATATTCTATCTCCACACATCTCGTTTATCATATTATAACGTTACAACTTTAGAGAATTGCTCTGTTTAGATTTGGAATATTACATCACTCTGATTTTTCGTAGAACTTATGAACTAATATTGAAACTAGAAACTTGTATATATGGATATGATTCTGTCATACAGAACTCAAACAACTTGTGCTGAGATAGGAGAAAGCTCACTCAACGTCATTTAAGCATATACACCTACGTCAGTATATGAGACATGGATACAACATCATCCGTTATGTGCGAAGGAACAAAAACGAAGTAAAAAGAGATGACCCTGTTTCCCTTAACATAGTACCATTACCTAAGATTTAGCTACTTGTTCCATGATAGGAACTTTCTTCCAAGTATTATCTTCCAACCCACTTAATTCCAGTGGTGGCAACGAGAAAACACTAACGGTTGAGCTCCCGCTCCGAATTTCTTGCAAAACCCGCAAAGCTGATATGGTGCTCTTCATATACAAACTCTCCATGTGCTCAATTTCTGCAAGTTCCTTGGGTACTCTGCTCAGGCCATCATTCTTGGTATTGGCAGAAGTTGAGGGATTACACCCTTCATCTCCCTTCGCAGCTTCAACTGAAGATGCTGGTTCTCTCATGGGGAAGAGGCGGTCAAGCATTGTCTCACATTCTTTAACAAGCTTGTATAGCAAATCGGTGGTGAAGAATGGCTGCTGCAAAACCCTTTGTATGAAGGGTAGGCGAATAAGAGCACCAGTTCTTTTGTCGTACTTCTTCAGTATCTTCACCAATCCTGCTAAAAGACAAAAAAAACAAAAAGTTACTATCCAAATCAAGTCAAGTTTTAAATTTAGACACTTCCCACATAAACCTGTCCAAGACAGTACCTGTATAGTTGAGGGCACTGTAGTTCTCCAGCAAAACCATCTCCCCGTGGAAATCTACAATCTCCTTCCGAATCTTAATCATCTCTTCATTAGAATCCTTGGCCTTTGCCACCCCATCCTGCAATTCCTGCACCAAAGTTATAGACTTTTGAGTTTCCATTCCACATTACGAACGAGTTGAACTGAATTTATGTACAAGACATCATCCTTGAAGGTGTTAGGAGAAAGTTATGTTCTCTACGAAGTAATCAATTGTGTGAGTGTTTACAATATACGAAACCAAAGGCACACTACACAGACAATGAGTGCGAGCTGGTTGTATGTTAAATCACCTAACACCTGGCAAAATCCTATTGGTAAAATAGTAACGGCTTTTAACTACCCCTTACGTTGACACTTGCTCAATCCAGTTATCTCCTTACGACGTCGTTGCACTCGGACTGTAACCGTTTTCTTCTATAAAAAATGCCTCCGATTAAACACTTTTTTCCCGGAAACCAAACATCATATCGCAACCGTTTTAACCCCAAAAAGAGAGAGCGAGAGAGAGAGAGATGAGGTACGTACCTTCAATCTGATGATGTACTCTTCCTCCTTCTCCATGAAAAAGACGTTGAATTTCTCGAGCTCATCCTCCAACAGCCTAATGAAATTGATCTCCTCTTCCGTCATTCCTTTTTTACTGTCAGCCGCGTCCAATCTGGGGCGCTTTCCAGGGCGCTCCTTGTGAGGGTCCAGGAGCTTCAGTCGCTTCTTTAGCTCCTTATAAGATAAGAACTTGTCGCGCCACTCGGGCAACGTCTCTTCAATCTGGTTGCTAAGGCTTTTCCCGAACTTCATGATCTTTACAAGATAGTCGCAGTATAATTTGTTTGTAAGAGGAAGGGGTGTTTGGTTAGCGAGAAAATGATTGAAAAAAAAAAAAGTGTTGAGCGAAAAAGGGTGGGAGGGAGAGAGGGAACGAAGGGTTGTATTGGTATAAATAATAATTAGAAGAAGAGAGAAGGAATATTCGGGAGGGTAGTATTGGAATATCCGTTTGTGCTGTGGAGAGTGGAGAGTATATCTCTGGTTTTATTCCTTTTGGAGAGAGATGATAAGAGCGAAAGCGACTACTTTTTAATCTTTCTTTTTTTATTATTTATTCATTATCAAACTGACACGTGGCAATCTCTAAAATTGTTAATAAAATATCTTAAATATTATTGATATTAATTTAAATTATATTTAAACTAAAAATTTGTTATAGGTTGATATTAATTTAGTTAAATTAAATTAAATTAATTTGTTATTATTGTAATATTTAATTAATTTATGTATAATATTGATATTATTTGTATTTTACCTTTATTTTTAAAATAGTTACTATTATTAAATTAGAAATAAGAGTAGACTTTCTTAAATCTCACCAAGCATCGAAATCCATATTAAATGCTGTTATTTTTAACCGATGTTAATTTTTTGAACAAGTTTGAAAACTTTAAAAATTAAGAAATTTATGAAAATTACTCACCTTAATGTTATATTTTTTAAATTATGTAACATCTTATAAACTATATATTTTTAATTAAATATTAATAAATAGTTATTAGAACTTTTATTTCGTAAAATATACATCTTGAACAAATTAACAGCTTCAACTTAAAAGAAGTGAAGTTTGCTAATCAATCACGAAAGGTATAATTCCAATGGCGTTAGAGAATATCCACAAACTATTCTTAATGGTACCTTTAAAGTTGATAAATTATTCTTTGGTCCTTTTGTCTGGATTGGCAAAGTCAACCAAAATGGCAATAGAGTAGAATTGGACTGGCAGATCCTGATCTAAATAGTCGAGGAATATTCTTTTATATATATATATATATATATATATATATAACGGAAATGAAAAAAGCTAACGAACTTAAACCAGCCCCACTCAAGTCAGCCTCAAAAAGGACAGATAATTCCATGGGACAAGAATCTCATATTGAACATTGAATCATGATAAAATAATTAAAATTAAATATATATAAGATAGTATTTTAAATTAAATTAATATTAAATTTATGTATTAAGATTAAATTAAATTTGTTTGAATTAAGAATTATCTTTATTTCATATATTCTTCAACCAAATCATTTAAAAAAGGAATTTTGTATTCGAATATGTTGTTAATTATTTTAATTATATAACAATAATGACTACGAAAAAATGTTTTGAAATATTTTAATTATATAACAATAATGACTACGAAAAAATGTTTTGAAAATTAGACAAGAAATTAAATTGATAAGACGAAAAGTTTGAGGTTTGAAAAGTTTGATTGGCATTATACCGCTATAAAATTGACTTAAGATTGAATAAAATTTAAAATTTAAAATATGATTAAAAGAGAATGTATTTACTTATTGAATAATTTAAAGTTTAATTTAAAAAATTGTTAAATAAAATTTATTTATTTATTTGATTTTATAAGAACTTATTAATTTACAAAAATTAATAATTAATTAATAAATTGATCAATTTTTAATAAAAAAATTACTAACGTAAATCGAACTAAAAGTTTAAAAATTGAACCAAAAAATTAAACTATTCAAAATTTTTAATATTGAACCAAAAAATTTTATCTTTGCTATGAATAGTTTCATAGTGTTTCAAACTATATATATAAAAAAAAGCATAATTTAAAATATTAGCAGTGAGTCTGTTGTGTTTTAGCATTTGTTCCATTCCAACGCTGTTGTATGGGCCCACTTCGAATCTAGGTTGATAGGAAGTAGACATAACAATAATGTGATAGGATTGGATTATGTTTTTTTTTTTTTTTTTTGGAAACAAAGGATTGGATTATGTTATATTAAATTAAACACATATTGATTATGCCAACACTAAATATCTAATTTGACCCGAGTTCAATTTTATTAATTTAATTTGAATCTTTTCAATTATTGAGATTAAATTAGTCCCTTGTAATTTAAATTTTAGTGCAATTAACTTGTGTAAAGAGAATAAAGTCACCATTAATTACAGGTTTCGAAACAATGGCTAAGCCCTCTGGAGTGTGCAGCCCAGAAGACTTCATCTTCCAGGCTCGAAAGAAGAAGTCTTCATTTACAGGTGGAAAAGGCCTGAAAGACCAATTACAACCCTCTCTAGCTCATTGTTTTTTGACCACTCCACTTTCAACCCAAAAACCGATGTGAAGCCGATGAAACAAATCGGATCCAATCCACAAAAATGGGATAATTTAGTTTGAGGGAGAATCCATAATGACTATCACACAGTCATTCATCTGGATGACTTTAATTTTATCATCAGGTGGTCCTCAAATTTCTAAATTTTGCTACGACTGTGTCCTCTCCTTGAAGGACATTTATCACATGTTTGGTGGTAAACATAATTAAGTTGCTGGACTTTTTTCACGTACATCACGATCCAATTTCCTCAAAATTTGTCCCTGAATTGATTACTTGGCCAAATTCTGAACCACTCCTTGTTATACCATTTTTGTGAAAACGACTGACTTACAATTTCAATGTCGGTACCATAGTTGGGTGATACGTCCAAAAGCAGTAGAGAACATTATGATCAGCCAACTACTATGCTGACCGACCTCTAGCTAATTTGCACAAAATTTTAAAATCGCTGCCAATCGTAATATAATATTATTGCAATTTATCGTATTTTTCATAATTACTTTCTCGTCTCCAGGACACACTAGCTCAAAAGTTCAGAGTGATTTTGACCGACTCTAGCAAGCTTGCTCCTGAACTGAGTGAGAACGTGGAAAGATTCTTGTAAACCTTTGAAAAGTTTCCAAGAAGAAGATGGAATTGGGAAACCATGGATTCTCCGTTCTGGAGGTCTTCTGGTAGCTTAATTCCAAGTGCTCCAAAGCTGAACTTCATTCTCATACGGTGTAAGATATTACTTTAAAATCATCAGATAACTTCGATAAGAACGTATTTATATGCATGCATGCATATATTACTTAAAGCGAATCCTTCTCTTAACAGTCAGAAATTAACTCATGATCAACTTTTATTGAGGCGATAATACAAGTGCCGACACAATACAGTTAATAAGAAGCAGTTCCAACAAATTATCAAATCGAGAGAAACAAGGAGGAAGGAAATGCCGACCGATGACTATGTGGGGGACAAATATTTCTTTAAATGGCTGAAGTGGTCGGAGCTGAGGATAAAATTCAGATTGCATGGTTGGTTTAAGAAGACAACGTCTGATATGCTATTGTCACATTTTAACAAGTCAGTGTACGTAACGGTATCTTAGTTACGTATCTTGGATCTAACGTGAAAGGGCAACAAATAAAGAAATATGAAAAATACTTCATTTCGGTTTCATAACTTCAAACAAGTTTTTCGAAGCTGAAATGAGCAAGAATTTTCTATCGTCTTCACGAGAATTGTTCATCAGGACGCAGTCAACGTCTTCCTATAGTTTTCTTAAAATGTAAGCTCTTTTAACGGATTAGATAATCCTTGTGCTTACAAATGATATGAGCAATTGTAAGAGACTTTAACCTTTATATATAGCTTTCTTGTCGGAAACTGACCCAAAAAATCTCTGGATACCCTTACGGGAAATCTAAAATTTGTGTGTGTGTGTGTGTGTTTTTTTTTAAAAAAAAACATTATAGCATGATATCAGTTGCGAATAGGGGAGTCTTGGCACGTGTACCACATGCATCGCAGAGCAACGCGCCCTCAACTTGTATGGCGTGTCACGCACCAAACGCACGCCCACGCGCGCTTATCGACAGGCATGTGTGTCGCAACGCACTCGTCAGACGTACCGCCCTACAACGGAACTGTTGACTGGCCGAGCATGTGTTCCACATGTGCCCGATGGTCTCTGTTGTCTAGCAGAAAAATGGCAATTTTTGGCATATTTCGGGCCCCTTTTTCACTCTCCAGACTCGTTTTCAATCCGTTTCTCATGGCTAAACACATTTATATCAATTTCATGTAATAAAAAGCAAGTAAAAACCGAGTTGTAGAAGTTAATTCTCCAAAAATCTTATGGAAAAAATCAAAAAGTCTTCGTTGTTAACCACTCAATCACGTTACTGCTCTGATATCACGTGTAACATATAGATACCTTAGTTACGTATCCCGGATCTAACGTAAAAGGACAATAAATGAAGAAATAAGGAAAATTCCTGATTTCGGTTTCATA
>JAOSBK010000007.1:33306415-33329385 GCA_027568895.1 Erythroxylum shatona
TAACAAGTCAGTGTACGTAACGGTATCTTAGTTACGTATCTTGGATCTAACGTGAAAGGGCAACAAATAAAGAAATACGAAAAATACTTCATTTCGGTTTCATAACTTCAAACGAGTTTTTCGAAGCTGAAATGAGCACGAATCTTCAATCTTTTTCACGAGAATTGTTCATCAGGACGCAGTCAACGTCTTCCTATAGTTTTCTCAAAATGTAAGCTCTTTTAACGGATTAGATAATCCTTGTGCATACGAATGATATAA
The DNA here is from genome assembly GCA_027568895.1 of Erythroxylum shatona. NCBI lineage: Eukaryota > Viridiplantae > Streptophyta > Magnoliopsida > Malpighiales > Erythroxylaceae > Erythroxylum > Erythroxylum shatona. The sequence goes on from JAOSBK010000007.1 coordinate 33,306,677, forward strand.
GCAATTGTAAGAGACTTTAATCCTTATATATAGCTTTCTTGTCAGAAACTGACCCAAAAAATCTCTGGATACCCTTACCGGAAATCTAAAATGTGTGTGTGTGTGTGTGTTTTTTTTTTTTTTTGAAAAACATTATAGCATGATATCAGTTGCGAATGGGGGAGTCTTGGCACGTGTACCACATGCATCGCAGAGCGACACGCCCTCAACTTGTATGGCGTGTCCCGCACCAGACGCACGCCCACGCGCGCTTATCGACAGGCATGTGTGTCGCAACGCACCCGTCAGACGTACCGCCCTACGACGGAACTGTTGACTGGACGAGCATGTGTTCCACATGTGCCCGATGGTCTCTGTTGTCTAGCCGAAAAATGGCAATTTTTGGCATATTTCGGGCCCCTTTTTCACTCTCCATACTCGTTTTCAATCCGTTTCTCATGGCTAAACACATTTATATCAATTTCATGTAATAAAAAGCAAGTAAAAGCCGAGTTGTAGAAGTTAATTCTCCGAAAATCTTATGGAAAAAATCAAAAAGTCTTCGTTGTTAACCACTTAATCACGTCACCGCTCTGATATCACGTGTAACATATAGATACTTTAGTTACGTATCCCGGATCTAACGTAAAAGGACAATAAATGAAGAAATAAGGAAAATTCCTGATTTCGGTTTCATAACTTCAAACGAGCTTTTCAAAACTGAAACGGGTGCAAATCCTTCGCCGTCTTCATAGGAATTGTTCACGGGGATCCGATCAAGGTCTTTCTATAGTTTTCTCAAAGCGTAAGCTCTCTTAATGACTTAGAAAATCCTTATACTTAAGAATGATATAAGCAACTATAGGAGACCTTAACTTTTATATATAACTTTCATATCGAATTTTCTTATCACAGGCTCGATATCGGTCAAGTCCACACTGATCGGGATCTATTTTTAACATAAACTTTGATCTATTGATTTAGATTATTTATTGAGCTACTTTATTATCTTTATCAAAATGAAATTACGTAACTTAACCGATAAGTTATTTGAAAAACTAAAAAATGAAATTAAATATTATCCAAGGCAAAAACATCCGTAAGTCGGTTCCAACTCTACCGGAGAATAGATGACTGATCAGAGCAAGATAATGAATGGAACTGTCATAGGATTTCCGACTACACATCTGATATAAGAAGATTTCATGCGTCTAAGCAATACGCGACCTGAGGCATTCCGAAGTTTTTACTTACACATCTGATATAAGAAGATTTCATGCGTCTAAGCAATACGCGACCTGAGGCATTCCGAAGTTTTTACTTTTTTTCTCTTCTAAATCGATTGGAACATCGATAGGATTCTATGGTCTAGCTCCATCAAGCCAAGCAACGAACGCCGTTCGTTAATGTATACACATCAACAAATCTGTTCAAGTAGCGTCCATTTCAAGTTGTAATTCGATTGGAATTGGAAGTAAGTACATAAAGGGTAGCTGCTTCAGCCATTTTTCTCCATTATTTTTCTTACTAAACATAGAAGATGCAATTGCATGCCTAAACCTTAACTGGTTTTCTAGGTTTTGGCATAGTCACATGTATACATGCATACATAGGAACATATGTGTTTTCTGCTTTGACTTCTTGTCTTTTACATACACGTATCATCAACCAAACCACATAAGTACCAATTACTTTTAATTATAGAAACTCACATGCAAGCCCTGTGGTCAGGCCCTCCTTACCTTAACTAAACCAACCACACTGACAAATCCCATGACAGAGGAGCTAAAAGCAGAAGCTCTTAATGCCATGTTCGTCTTCTTCCATGCCACCATTATTGGAAGGACTAGGACAATTCCTATTAAGAAGTTCTTCTATCATTTGCAATGCGATTCTTTCCTCTTCATTAATCTCCGTTCTCGACTCTGGCCCACCGGAGGACTCGCCATCAAACGGCAAAGGGTGTGTTGAAACTGGAGTGTTACTCTTTTCGAGCTGCACGGTCATGACCCAGTTGGAATCCGATCGCTGTCCTGCACGCTTTTGCCACACACCAATGTGCGAGTTCTCGGTGTCGAGCCTCAAGCAGGTCATGGATGGTGACAGTACTTTGCTGCACTTTCGAAGCTTGGCGTGGAGGGTCTCCGATAGACTGTTTGGCGGCGTTGAGGAAGGCAACTCAGGAGTAGGTTTTGGCTCTCCATTTGGAGTAGTTTGCGGTGATGGTGGTGGTGGTAGTATTGGGAAGTTGGTTTTTGCGTTGCGACCACTCAACAAGACAGCAGCTTGGTCATAGGCTCTTGCTGCCTCTTCTGCTGTTTCAAATGTGCCTAACCAGACTCGTCTCTTCCTGTCACAGACACAAACGTAAGAACCACAAAAAATCGAAATATAACTGAAAAAAAGAAGTTGCAATATCATGGGAATTTATTGGAGCTTACAGTAAAGGGTGTCGGATTTCTGACACCCAAGAGCCCCAGTGACGTTGTCTGACTCCTCTATATTTCTTGGACTGAACCATGTTCAAGACTTAAGAGATTACAGATGGCAGAAAGTACAGAAAGGCTCAGAGGAGATATAAGGTTCAGAGAAATTATAGGGGGGGGAAGAAGAAAAAGTGAACTGAAAGAGAGCAGAGACAGAGAGTTCAAGTGTAGGAGTCCATTGTCGGCGAACGAAAAGTATGTGTACTAGGTATCTACATTTTAACGATGTCACGCTACACCTACTCTATGGGCCAACCTCCTTTTTTTTAATTGACCTAACAATTTTTAATGATATGGGCCAACTTTCTCGTCACCTTATCATCATCATCACCATCGCTGTCACACTCAATCGGTCTGAAATCTTGCTATAAGGCAGAATTTTTAAAGAGATAATCTTCTCTCTAATATTACTTGACTCATTCTTTTTCGTAGAATTTTAGCAAATAAATGACTTATGCAAAATTTATATAAATAAATAATTAAAATTTATTGAATACAATAATACATTACAATATTAGATTAGAGATCTGAACTCAAATTCTTATCCCTGCATAATATTTAGACTATTTTTCAGACAGACTCGCATACACGTAGGGCCAGCTTTCACTGTATATAAATTAAACTTCTCTGTAAAACAGAAGGATAAATCCATGTAGGGTCTCATAGTTTTCAAGCCTGACTGACATGAAACATATAATAGATAGTATACTAAGTACGCACTGCTGCACTGCACGACCTCATCAAGCAGAGAAAGAGATCCTCTCTCTCATCCACACATTTATATGGACAGAATCGGAACACCGTCACCGAAGATTCCACACGAGAGGTAAGAAGAGTATATTATGGCAGAGGAGGGACGGTGCGACTGTACTATCTCAACAAAGGCCCGATGTGTCATAATCATCAAATAGATGATTGAAGAAATGCAGTTGCACGCTTCTAATTGCTGGACATTGCTCAGTAAATGATCAGTTTGTAGCCTCCATGTTCAGTGTCATTGTTAGAGCAAGTAATTTTCTTTCTCCCGTACATATATACACACACACACACGGTTAGATTTCACCTAGTCAGAAAAATCCCATCAACCACCATGAATGCAACCCTACTCAAGCTTCTGTAACTCTGAACTATCGTAACCAATTAATGTTAAAATCAAAAAGGAAGTGAGATAGCGAAATAAAGGAAAGGAAATTACACTACGATTTACTGCTCCAACATAGGATTTAAATAAGACTCAAACTCCTAACATATTGCTACATGATTCCATGACTAACAACCCACTAAACCAACTAAACAAACAAAAAAATGGAGCTATAAAATAGATGAACACTTCAATTTGGACCTAATTATATATAGGAACATAGTATGACAAAATACTCTAAAATTTTATTAAACTCCAAATTAATACTCCACATAAAGTTAACTTCTCCACGTTTTGCTCCAACAATCCCTCCCTTAAATTGAACCGACAAACTGATAAGTTCAGTTTAAAGGTCTACAAAATAAATGCTTGCAACACATCCTGGTTGCAATACCAATCGTCTTTCGCAGCTTGTTGAATAAAACCGCACCGACTGGTTTTGTGAAGATCAATTCTATTTCATCATCTTTCACCAATTTTTGCAAAAAATGAAATCTAACACGGATGTGCTTTGTCCTCCCATAGAAAGTAGGATTTTTTGAAAGTTTAATGGCTAAACCATTATCACAATGCATCACTATTGCCTCTTTCAACTTCATCATCAAATCTGCAAGTATCCTCTTCATCTAAACAACTTGACAAGCACATGATATTGCTGCCACGTACTCTGTTTCAATGAAAGAAAGAGTAACTATGTAACCTGTTGTGCTCTTCCTATTATCAAGATCACCAACAAAATCACCATCCACAAATTCTGTTACCTTGCTTTTATCATTTTTTTGGTAGAATAAACTATAATTTACAGTCCTTTTCAAATATCTCAATATCTGTTTTGCTGCAAATAGATGTCGCTCCATTGGTTTCTCCTTGCATCGGCTAATTATGCTTACATTGTGCATAATATCTAGTCTTGTAGTAGTGAGATGCATCAGACTCCTAACTATTTGCTCAAACATAGTGCAAGTTACCTGTTCGCGATCAGGATTCTTCACAAACTTTGTGCCTTTGTTCATTGGAGTTGAAACGGAATTGGAATTGACCATCTTAAATCTGTCAAGAACATCTAGAACATACTTTTTGGTAAACAAAGATTCCCTCCTCCATTTGTGATACCTCAAGACCAAGGAAATGATGTAATTTTCCAAGATCTCACATATCAAACTTACTTTTAATAAACTCCTTAAAACTTTCTAATAAATCAACATTATTGCCACTTCATAAAAGATCATTAGCATATATACATACACCAATCATCTTCCCATCAACATGCTTAACATATTAAGTATGTTCATATAGACATCTACCAAAGCCTTCCTTCACCAAATATGAATCAGTAAGACGGTACCAAGTTCTATTGGAGCTTGTTTCAGTCTATAAAGAGCTTTCTTAAATTTATATACTTTATGTTCTTGACCATATTTAATAAAACCAAGAGGTTAGTCAATAAATACCTACTCTTTAAGCTTGCCATGCAAAAAGACAAACTTGACATTAAACTGATAAATGGGCCAAACATTTTAAGCAATCTATGCAATCACCATTTTGACTATATCCAACCTCACTACTAATGCAAATATTTCTATATAGTCAACACCATACTCTTGCTTATATCCTTTTACAGCAAGTTGAGCATTAAAATTATCAACATCTCCATTCGACTTTCTTTTGGTATTGTAAACCCGTTTAACTCCAATGGTCTTTTCTCTTTCAGGCAAATTAACCAACTCCTAAGCTTTATTTTTTTCAATAGCTTTTATCTCCTCATTCATTGCTTTTCTTTTACCACTTCTTCAAATGAAACTGGATCACAATCTACAAACAAAGTGAACCGTGAACTATGTTTATAATCAACATTAGGAACACCTGTTATCTCGTAATCTTCCATCCAAGTAGGCCTCATTTTAGTACGTTGAGGCCTATAGGATGCTGCATCATACTATGCAATACCAATTTTAGCTATAACTAATTATGGACAATCTTTTTGTTGTTACAATTCAACGTCATACTCATTAGGAACAAAAATTCTTGGAACATCTTTTGGGGACGACCAAGGCTAGATCTCTTCTTCATAAAAATAACATCACAAATGATATTTAGCTTTCTTGTTACATGATTGAATAGTTTATGAGCCTTTGATTCTTCACTAACTCCCAAGAAATTACTTTTGTCCCCTTGCCGTCAAGCTTTATCCTCTTTCAGTCTAGCACATGCATATAAACTATACACTCAAAAACTCTGAAATAGTGCACAGTTGGTTGCACTCCACTCCATGCTTCTTTTGGAGTTTTATTAAAAGCTCAGTAGGGACTTCTATTCAATACACGAACACTTCATATTATAGTTTCTGGCCAAAATGATCTTAGTACAAAACTCCTCCTCAAAATGCTCCTTGCTATGTTAAGAATGGTTTTGTTCTTCCTTTCGAATACTCCGTTTTGTTATAAAGTATATGAGGCTGTCATCTGTCTTTTGATACCTGTGTCCTCAAAAAATATTACAAACTTGTTTGAGTTAAATCCTCCTCATCTATCTAATCTCACCATTTGAGTGGATTTGCCTGATTCCTTCTCAACTAGCTGCTTGAATTTCTTAAACATCTCTAGTGATTCACATTGAAACTGTAAGAATTACACCCAAATCTTTTCGTTAAAATCATCAATGAAGGTAATGAAATAATGTTTACCTCCATTTGATGTAGTTGTAATCGGGCCATAAATGTCAGTATAAACTAGCTCCAATACTTGCTTTGCTCTCCAGTTGCTGCTTTAACGAAATGAATCCTGATGTTGTTTGCTGAGTATGCATTCCTCACACACCTTTGCTAGTTGATTCAGCTTCTGAAGACGCTTCACCAGCTTCTTCTGGTACAACAATTGCAATCGACCAAAGTGCAAGAGACCAAACCTATAATGCCACAACCAAGTTGTTTCCTCCTGCCTTGCTGACAAGCAATTTGACTTCTGACTTTGTAAATATATAGGAAACTTCCTATTGCATGTCATTTGTGCATTCACAATCAGGCCATGTTCATCATCTCAGACTTGACAATGACCATTCTTAATCAAGATCTTATAGTCTTTTTCTTGTGATTGCCCAATACTCAGCAAGTTTGACTTCAAATTTGGCATAAAAAGCACGTCAGAAATAAATTGAATTTAGTTGGTTTTAGTTTTTATACTAACTTTCATAGCAACAATTGCGTTGTCCCCAAATTTGATGGTGTCTTCAAAGGACTCATCAAGCTCAGAGAAAGGTTCTTTGTCTCCACACATATGATTACTGCAACTTGTATCTAGGTACCAGTAATTTTTAGCATTGCTTTCCTTCACTTGACAAGCCATCAATAAGGAGATTTCTACTTCTTTAACTTCTTGTTCCACATAATTCAAATTTTCTCCTTTACTAACTCTGATTTGTAATCCCGAACTTGCGACATCTAAAGCGTTCAATGTGTGTTTTAGATTTAGGCTTACTAGACTCCCCCATTTTTGCCTTTCTCAAGAATCCTTCTTTTCCCCGTTATCAGCTTCATAACCTTTTTCCTTCCCCTTCCATGTAGTCATGCCCCTAGCACCTAACTTAGTAGTGGTATGTAAGGCTTTAACTTGTAGCAACTGCTCTTACTTTTCCTGCTTTTTTATTTTTCTACTCATGGATTTGAAGAGAGTTTTGTACTTCATCAAGAGTTCGTGCATCCAAATCATGAGACTCTTCAATTGTTGTCACAACAAAATTAAATTTTGTTGTCATTGAATAGAGAACCCTCTCAATGATGGTAATATCCTCTATCTTGTCACCATGAATCCTCCAGTTATTAGCAATAGCCATAGTCCTTGAGAAATACTCCACCATGAATTCATCATTTTTCACCTGCAACATCTCAAACTCAGCTCTCAAACTTTACAATTGTTGCCTCTTGGCCCTTGCATTGCCTTGATACTTCTTCTTTATTGAGTCTCATATTTGGTTTGAGGTCTTTTTGTGTAATATGGTCACCAAAACTACCTCGTCAATAGCTTGAAATAGGTAGTTCTTGGGTCCTTCAATCTTGAGCTATCAGCTTTTGTTCTTTGTGCATCAGTTGCACCTGTTGCTAGCTCAGGGGTGCCAATCTCCACCACCATCCAATACTCCTTAGACCTTCAGAAGTTTTCCATCAACATATTCCAATGGTGATAATGGTGGCCATCAAAGCGAGGGATAGAGGGTTGAACAAAGATGTTTGTTGCCATGAATGTAAGACATGTTTGTCCTTAGGGACAATTTTGTCTTTTTTCCTATTAAGTGGACAATTATTAATTGTAATTTTGGTTTTCAATAAATTATCAGTTAATTTATATAATTTGATCCAAATAAGGGTAAAAAAGTGGCCCAATAAATGATATAGATTAATAGGTCGAAGTCCGGTGAAAAATAGATCTCTTTCAGTGTGAACCTGGTCCATATTGGCCTTGTGATAGGGAAGCCCGATATAAAAGCTATATAAAAGTTAAGGCCTCCTACAATTACTCATATCAATCGTAAGTATATGGTTCTTTGATTCGCTAAGAGAGCTTGCATATTAAGGAAACTATGGAAAAGTTTAAACCAAGTGTCGGTGAAGTGTGAGCAACTTCCTCAGTTGTTTCGGGAAGATCGAAGCTCGTTTCGGCATCAAAAATTGCTTCGAAACTTGGAATAGAACCGAAATCAAGTATTTCACATTTTTTTCATTTTTCCTTTTCATATATGATCTTGGATACGTAATAGAGTATATACTACGTATTACAATGAATACTGTTTAGGGCTACACTAACTAAGCTCTGATATCGAATGTTAAAGGAAACTTTTACTGATAGCTTTCTAAAACTTCACAAATTACACTATGATTTACTGCTGCAACATGGGATTTAAATAAGACCCAAACTCCTAAAATATTGCTACATGCATGGCGACATGACTAACAACCAACTCAACCAGCTAAACAACCAACTAACGGTGCTGTAAAATAGCTAACAGAAGACTTCAATTCGGACATAAAGACCAGGAGCATAATCTGATAAGATACTCAAAAAAAATTATTAACTTCCAAATACTCCACGTAAAACGAACTTCTTCACGTTTTGCTCCAACAACCAGATCCACGCTTAGCTCTTTTCGTGACAATAGTTATAAGTATTTTTGTATTGTTTGAGTTTAGCCACTATTTTAGAGCAGATATTAACAATCTGTTCAGTTTAGTCTCACTGAATTTACTCCTATCATCATCAGAAAACCACTCTTTTCCACCGAAAATTGACTTGACTTGAAGCACCATGTTACAAAAAATGGAAGACGTGTATTGTCATAATCTCATCATTAACATGCTACAAGGACAAATTAAACTTGAAAACTTCGATACAGAAGATGCAAAAACATATCTAGTCTACGTCAATCGAGCACACATCAACGAAGTTAGAATGGATCGAATCGAGGCTCCTAAAACATCAATGTGCTTTTTCGTTAATTTTCTTTGTCACAGAATCGCAATCAGCAGATGAAATTGGTTACAGAGATTGATGGTGTTGTGATTAAGTAGTGGGTTTGAAGATTACAGTAGTTGTCCATGGCGGTCAAGTGGTATTAGTCATTGGTTTAAGATGTGGTCCAAGTTGCAAATCCTTACAATCTTAATTTTCATGTTCTTTATTCCGCTAATCATTTGTTTCTTAATATATGAACAGAGCTTACGTTTGGATTAGTAAAAAATGTAACAATCCATATTAAGTGTCATGGACTTTAATTTGTCCTCCTTCAGAATATCCCACAAAACCAAGTCTACCATGCATGGTTGAAATTGAAGCAACTTGGAACTTCAAATATTCATACTCCAATAATTCTATGCAACCGTGTTCAAAGATAGAATCTCTGTAGCTCCAGATTGACTGATAAGATAGTGGCCATGATCATCCTGGCTGGATTTATAAGTTCCATTTGATTACAAATCTTTTATATGTATTCCTAACTGGTTTGATGTAGGATCAAACCCCGAAAGCATTGGAGTTGGTTTGTACCACGGGATCTAAGCATATTAAACGTTTTTCCCCTAGGAACATCAGTTACGTACCGTGATAAGGTGGAAACATCAATTAGGCACCTCCAAGTCAACGACCACCAAGTACCAAAGGACACTGAACAGTAAAACTGACAGCAGTATTTAAGTTAATAATTACAAAAGCTACCAGTCATCTTGTCGACTACCCTATAAACCGAGGCAAATATGATATTTCTTATTGGGTATCATTGCAACATCATATATAGTATCTGTAGCTATTGTCAGGAGAAAATGCAACATGAAAAATAGTTTTCAGAGCAGAAAATGGAAAATTTTCCTGTTCCCATATCAGATTTTGTACTAAACGATTCATTTTTTCTCTCTATAGTTACCTTACATACAGTACCAGATTTCGATTCATCAAACTTCAAATCTCATGCATGCTTCTCTCAGTTTCTTACACAGTATCGCGATCTTAATTTAATATCAGAATGGCCAAAGTTTACGCGGATGGATAAGGGTTAGGATCCTCTATTTAATATTATGGTATCTTATTATGTTCTATGAATTTCAGCAATTTATTCATGTGAGTCCTGCGTTTATTTACACAGGATCTACGCAGGATCCATATAAATAAATGACTGAGATTTATAGGATATAATAAAACACCATAAAATTAAACAGAAGATTTGAACTCGATGTACAACGAGACACACATAAAACAGGCAATCTGCCCCTAAAGTCAATGACACTCACCATCAGGAACAGTTAGTTTTGTGATATATTTCAAACTTTAAGGTACAAATTCAACCTCCAGACTGCGTTCTTGAACTGCTCTTTGGTACAATATCTTCTCACAAATTTACTCCCCTGGAAAGGTTAGGTTTAATAGGTGTTGGTAGGTTAATTTTGTAATGAGTTATACTAGGTAATCTTTTTAGACGTCTAATTAGATTTCTAACAGTTATCAATGATCTACCCCAAAACTTTTCTTTATAAAAAATAGGTGATCATGAATCGAATAATGATCAAGCGATGAAGGAATGAATGGAAGAGCTTCTTTAGAACAAGGTTATGTGTGGATTCAAGTCTTAATTATTCCTAAAATTTAGAGATAGAAATGGCCAAAACTTGAATTTAAATCTAAGTTTTAGTTTGAGTTTTAACTTCGTTGATTTTAAATGTGAGTAATTTTCCATAATTATCATACTTAAAAAAATTGTTAATTTCATTTTGAATTTGAACAAAATCAATTTAAATGTTTAAATTCAAATTTAATTTAATTTTACTCATTAATTTTAAATCAAATTCAGTGTTGGATCGAACTAATTTGTCATTCTTACTCAAATCTCAAGTTAAGAACTTTTCATTAATTTATTTGTGAGTGATTATTTGTAATCAAAAGTTTATAAAGATGTGTTTATTTAGGGCTTCCGTTTTCTTCTTTTGTAATTATAAAATCTTAGAGTTTTTCATGGGCCTTTTGCCCATGTCCAAAACTTTGGAAGAACAACTTTGGATTTAGACCCTGAAATTGGAAACCCGACCCGAATGTCGGAAATCAACAACCATTCAAACGGTTTTAACTACCATTCTTCCCCACAAAACGAGCAAGTTAAACCCCGAGTTATGTCTCCTTTTTCGCTTTTCACGTCTTTGAACCACCTCCATGAAACAACCGCACAAACTCACCGACCCAACTCTCGCCGTTCACTCCATCAAAATTCGCTTCACCATGTTCAGAGGCAAGCTCAGGCTCCCTGACAAAGCTCGCCGTGGCTTCCCGGACCGTCTTGGGAGTTTGGTCGCTGGTTTCGAAGGCAAGGAGGATGACATGGGAGCCTACGATTCATTGTTCGAGTCCGGTGAGGAGCTTGATATTATCTTGCCTAATGGGATTGATTTGGCTAAGGAAAGAGACTATGACTTCGAGAGTGATCACTGTGATGATGATGGTGTGGGTGGTGTGTGCGAGAGATTGAGGGATAGGGAGGATACCATGGGCCAGAAGGGAAGTGATAAACATGGGTCGGTTTCGGTTTTGGAGGCCATTGTTGCTGATGAGAAAAGATCTGATCTTGAATATGAGGTGAGAGCTTGATAATATCCCTTTTAGCATTACTCTTATTTGAATGGTTAGTGCTTTATTCTTAATTGAGGTTTAGATTGTATGACGAAGGTTGTTGGCTCTTGGGAGATTTCACTAATAAGAGGAAAGGAAGGTGGACGTGTTGTTTTAGATCATGTAGAATGTGTACTCTGACCTAAAAAAAAGGGTTTTGAGGTACTATGTTCTGGGATTTGAATGCTACAATCACACTAGCATAGATTACTATGTTCTATACTTCTACATTGCTAAGTGCAATCCATTGATCAGATTTTAAGCTATGGCATTTTCTTCTTCTCTGCTTTTATTATACAGTTTCGTTTCATTTTCTGTACATCAGTTTTCTCAAAAGGAGATCAATTTGGAAAAGTTGAGAAGGATCACTGGTACTGGGCTTCCCGATGGAGGAGGTTTACGTGCAACAGCATGGAAGGTAGGCTGTCAGGTCTTTTTGACCTGAATCTCCCAAAGTCTTGGAAACTGAATGGTTGCCCCAGTACTTTTGGAGGAGAATACAATGGTTGGTGGATGAATCAGGTTATAAGCGATTGAATGATTAGATAATGATGAAAATACTAACTCCATCACAAATTCGGGTTAGATGCATTCCAATTGAATTGCCAGAATGCCTAAACAGTACATTTTTTTAGTTATTATCTTTTTCCTGTCAATGGTTTCTGAGTATCTTTTAAGATTCAACTCTGGCAGATACTTTTGGGTTATTTGCCTAGTTCTCGAGACTTGTGGGAAAAGGAGTTGAGTGACAGTAGACAGAAATATACTAAGCTGAAAGAAGAGCTTCTGTCAAGTCCTGTGAGTTTCCATTTTCTACGCATCCCTATTTTCACATATTAGACCAACTCCACAAGTCAGATGCTGATGAATTTCTCACAGTTATGTTATAATCAGGAGCATTTTTTGGTTAGTGCCTTAACAATTTCCTCGCACTAATCAAGATCTTCAATCTAGACAGACTGAGCTTACCAAACCACCAGATGATGCCTCCACATCCGATGAAAATGCTGAAGATGATGTTGCTGGACCGCTTAAACGGCGTGAGATATCTCATGAAGATCACCCTTTAAGTGATGGCAAGGCATCAGCTTGGCGTCAGTACTTCCAGGTAATCATTCCTTGACACTAAACTATCTGGAATTCAGTCTGGTAAGCTTCATTCAATGTCAACTAAAATGCAATCTGTCTACAGCATACAGAGATTGCAGAACAGATCGATCGAGATTTGCAGCGTACGCACCCCGAAATGAAATTCTTCTCTGGGCACTCGTCATTTAGTAAGAAAATCAAGGTATATATCTCAATCACGCCACTTTCTAGATGCAGTTCTCATTCATCTTCATTGCTTCCTCTCCAATCGAAAGAGTTCTTTTGGACCTAATATTCGAGTTTATGTGCTCATCTGTAGGAAGCGATGAGGAATATTCTTCTCTTATTTGCAAAACTGAATCCAGCCATCCGTTATGTTCAAGGCATGAATGAGGTCTTGGCCCCAATAATCTATGTATTCAGTACTGACACTGACGAAGACAATGCTGTATGTTCTAATTTCTGCTTTTCTGTGCTTAAAGTATTTGTTTTCCTTAAAGCTAACCATGGTTCTGGAATCCAAAAACCACTCTGCCATTCTCAGCTGTGTTCTCTTTCTGTATATTTTTCATCATTTTTTATTCTGTAGAAAATTAGTGCAGGTGCAATAGCTTGAACATAATCTACAAGTTCATTGCCTCTGCTAAGCAACCTAATTTCAGCAGAAGATGAAATTCTGATCATAATCTTTCATCCCATCAGAGCCAACTTTATCCACTTAATCTGTTGTCATTATTGAGTTAGAACTTCCAGGACATTCGCAGCCGCCCTCTTATTCTGCATTGCTCCAATTCACAAACTTTTATCATGTCTGAAATATTAAATGCTAATAACCTGGAACTGGTTCCATCAAGCGAGAACAGGATGTAACCTTTTCCCCTTACTGATTGAGCAGGCAAATGCAGAAGCAGACAGTTTCGCTTGTTTTGTTCGACTACTGAGCGACTCGGTGGATCACTTTTGTCAACAGCTGGATAACAGTCCTGTTGGAATTCTCTCCACTCTTTCCCGTTTGTCAGAATTGCTAAAAGCAAGTGATGAAGAACTGTGGAAGCATCTTGAACTCACAACCAAGGTAGATCAATATCTCAACTGCACTTTTAGGCCTTTTCTGCAGAATATTGAAGTTAATCTTGGAAGCTATACTAGACTCCTCACATGCGCAGGTTAGGCCACAATTTTACGCATTCAGGTGGATCACATTATTGCTTACTCAAGAATTTAGTTTCCAGTCCATCTTAAGAATCTGGGATTCTCTTCTGAGTGATCCTTTTGGAATTCAGGTCTCTCTCTTGACTGAAACTAATCTTTTCAGTTTGTCAATAAATGGTGGTGATGGTTAGTAATCAGCAATGAGTGACTATGCAGGATATGCTTCTACGAATCTGTTGTGCGATGTTGTTATGTGTGAAAAGCAGGCTTTTGGGTGGTGACTTCATAGCCAACTTGAGGCTGCTACAGAACTATCCTGACATCAACTTAGAGCACCTCCTCCAGGTTGCTCAGGATCTCAGTCTGGACTCTTCATCCCGACACTTACCCATGTAAATTATCTCATTAACTTCCCTTAATCTGTAAACAACTGTCACTCTTAAGTTAATCATAGATTAGTCTAGGTGACTGATAGAACTTTCTGATAATCACAAGCAACTTTCTGATAATTACAAGTATGCTGTTGATAGAACTTGTGGGGGTCCAATCTAATTCCTTTTCAATTATTCAAGGCCTCTCACCATCTCCTCTTTTCAATTACAATGATTCCTTTGCCTTTCTTGCCTCATCTCAGATGGTATTGTGCATATTTCTCAAGATTTCCCCCCTACACCCTATTCCATTACACCATACCCGAATTTTCAAAACTCGTTTAACTTAAGCATAACTTGTTAATATTGATTTGATTAGATAAAAGTTACCATTTCTGATTACATACACGTAAAATTATTCAGCTCTTGCTAACATGTTAAACCATTTGCCAAAACTAATCCAACTCCACAGCCAATAATTGGACATCACAAACGGTGGTTGGCCGGTGCTTACAGGTTACGTGCCGACCAACTAGAGATATTGATCATCAAGCCAGTGACATCAGCCAAATGGACTTCTCAGTTCTGTCTGCCGTGTAGTGTCAGGCACCCACCCATCACTGTGGACTTCTCTTTGGAAGTCCAAGTCTCCAACTCGTTTTTCTTAGACAAAAATTTATATTTGTTTATTATTTATTTTAAATAAATTATTTAATACAATAATAATTTAAAATTAAAGAAAACTTTCTGTTTAATCAATAACATCAAAAAATCTCGCTTTTAATACACTCAACCTTAATCTTAATTAAGAAAAAATTATATTTAATTAATCAATAAATTTTTTAACAAATTCTACTCTTCTCTTTTTTTTTGCATATAAATCAATGTAAAATCTAAACTTAAAAGAAATTCAATATTAAATTTACTAATTCAATTATTTTAATTGTGATAAAATTCATAGTAAAATTTTGAAATGTTTATTAATTAATTTATTATGCCTAATCAATTAAGAAATCATTAATATCCATTTTTTTTTTTAAGACTGGCTACTCTCCCATAAAAAGCGTATTGGTTTGATGATATACTTCTGCTTCAGTTTGTCTTTCGCCAACCAACCATGACCATGTCCTCTATACTCTGCTCGCAAGGTGTAGTTCTGGCCACCGCTATGGCGGTTTCCGGCACCGTAATCCTCCTCGCTCTTCGCCTCCAGAAGTCTATCCCTCTTTCCGAATTGCCCATCCTCCGAATCACTCCCTCCACTTCTCAACAAGTTTTACCGTCATGTATCTCCTCAGGTATATATATGTATGTGTATATATATATATACACACACACACAAAGCTCTCTGCTTTCTGTATATTCCTACGTTGTTTCTTCATAACTTACAAGTTCTTTTACTAAAGAATTGGAATTGGGTGACCCCTAACGGTTGAAACTCTTATAATTCACATTGATCTGCGTTTTTTGATCTTTTCTCGTTGACTCTGTGTTTCTTGGTCTGATGGGTAACCTTTTTTTTTTGGGTTTGTTTCTTTAAGAGAGAAAGAAAAAGAAGAAGATGAGGAAGAAGAAGAAAAGGGTACGCTTCGCAGAGGACGTAGTCGATCCAAGAAGTGACGGTGAGGAGTTTAGGAGACAACAAGCAGCCATTTTTGCTTCTAAAAGCTCTTCTTCTTCGCAAAAAAATGGCAGCTTTGAGTCTAAAGAAAGACAAATGCCTGCAAACAGAGTGGCCCTCTACAATGGGATTCTCAGAGATCGTGGGGTTCAACGATTGGCCCACTCTTCTTAGTTAATTTCATTCTTCTTCGTCTTCTTCTTCTTGTATATGATGTTCCTTTTATCTTTTTTCTCACTTCTCATCTTCATGTAACTTTTTAGTCTTGCTGTACATATAATTTGTTTTAGTTTCAACTCAATGTAACAAGTTGGAAGGAGATCATGAGCCCACATCAACAAGGGATGTAATTAATTCCTATTTGTTTCCACCAATTGCTAATTGAAATAGTGACTTTGGGATTTTTAGGTAAATAATTTATTTAAAATAGATAATTTATAAATTATTTATAATTGAAAGTTATGCAGTGAAATTTTTTTTAAAAAAATCAAAATAGACATATCTCATATGTATATATTGTATATGATTGAGAGCGAGGCTTAGCTTCAATTAACTTTCAGGTTCGATTCTATGCTAACCTTTTTTGTAAAAGTCTTAGGCGGCTGGGATTTTAACTGTAGGTAGAGCGTCAGTTGAATTCTCGATGATGAGGTGCGCTCGTTTGGCCTGCCTATAGGGTGATGCGTCGATTGGATCCTTAGAGAAGTGTGCCCGCTTGATCTATTTAGGAAATTTCCTAAAAACATGTATAACAAAAGTATATAAAAGAGACAGATGGTAGGTGACAGTTGGAGATAAAAAAAACTGAAATTTGTGATTGGAGAGGATTTGCCTACTTTGTCTTAAATTATATATATTTTCCTCTATACCTTATGTTAAATCCTTTTTTTCTAAGGTACTTCAGTTAAAGAGTTCCAGAAGGCAACCCTACGTACCAACCATTTGGAGCGTTCTGACCAAACATTCCCAGCCAATGAAAAAGACGCAGACGGGCCTCAAATTCTCGTTGTGAGCTGACAACACCATGTCCATGTGCTATTTTGTGTTTAATTGGATGTATGTAATATTTCTTAAATTACGTAATTTTAATAACTTATTTTTTCATTGATTCAAGTTTCATACTAATAAATCTTAAAATTTTCAATAATTGAAGTGAATTTCAATAATTTTTCACTGCAGTCTTATCTTAGAATTGATTGACGAACCACATTTTTCATTACCAAATACATACCACCAATCATGATTTCAGAGGAAAATAAGCATTTATATCAAGGATATCTTTTTTTTGTTGCCCACTAGGAGGGTTTTAATTATAAAAAGGCACTTTTTAAGTCATCCACACCTAGACTAATCTCCGTTCGAATCGGGTAGGTCTCTTGCGGGAAATAATGCTCTTGCCTCAAGTTTTAAACGGCTGCATACATAAGGACGGTTCGAACTCATGACCTCAGTTAAAGCAGGAGAGTTCCTTATTAACTCACCTGAACCTTGGGTTCATCACGGATTTCTTCTCCTCTCCCATCCATTGATATGTATAACAGAAGCAACAAGTGTGTGTGTTTGCACATTTCTTGCCAAGATAAGATCTCAAGATGACCCTACACCACACCAATAATTTGATCACTTTCTTTATCTATCAATGCACAGAAACTTTCCTTTTCTACGTTCCTATTCCCACAAAGTTCTCTTCCTGTCCAGATTTGTCTAGACCCGTTTCAATCTCACCCCAATATTGATTGCACACTCTAAATCTTACATGTAAGTGAGATTGAGTAATAACTGCAATGCGTCGTCAGTTTAATAATCCCCTACCTAATGAGGATTCAAAAATAAATGCAAAATGTCATTTTCCATTTGTCTACTTTTTGATTTTCAAGGCCTTAAAATATCAAGCAGTGGAAATTGTCGCAAGCACATTAGTCTAAATTTAAAGAAAAGTACATGACGCAGGCAGATGTCATGGTTCCTAGATTCTCCTCGTGACCTAATCACTTGCGTTACAAAAGGCAGCAAGTTGGGATAGATTTAGGAACATCCTATTACAAGGATTTATCACTATAAAAGAAACAACTATAAGATTTAGGCGGTTGGTTCATACAGGAAAGTAGAATAAAAATGAGAATAAATATAGTAAATAATAGGAATGAATAGTATCATTATAATTATGATGATTGATTAAGAAGAAGAAATGACTACCTTTATCATTGATAGCGGTTGGTTTGTAAAAATACTAAGAAATAAAATCGTATTATAATTAATTTATTATAGTATATTATATTTTAATTAATTATATTTTAATTAATTAATTACAATATAATTATTAATTATTTAATTAATTACATTTAAATTATTTAATTAATTATATTTAATTAATTAATTACAATATTTTAATTAATGAATGAATTATATTCTAATTAATTATATTATAGTTAATTAATTATTAATAATATTTTAATTAATTATATTATAATTAATTAATTAATTATAATATTTTAATTAATTAATAGTTATATTTTAATTAACTGTAACAAGTACACCCTTACATAACAATGATGCTTATTCTTCTAGATTAGGAGATGAATAAGGTATTATCTAAAAATGGAAAATCAAAATAATGACTCTATAATCATAGCCCCTTACCAAACTCAATCTTTTATTCATACCCATTTCCTTTTTTTCATACTCACCAAACAAGCACACCCGTATTGTTTTAATTTTTTCTTAAATTATATTAAAAATAAAAGTTTGAGTTGTGATTACAATTTATTTCAACTTAAAAATAATTAATTAAGAGTTAAATTGTACTTAAACTTATGAATATCAATTCAAATATATTAAAAAGGACATAATACTTTTGATTAACAAAAGCAACCAAATGACGACATGCCTTGTCACGTGCTCTCCACACCTGAATTACTATAAAGCAAAGTGCAGGAATGACGACATTTCTGCTTTTTTCTGGGTGGTTGGAGTTGGATGGCTTAGTGGACTTTGTGTTACCCTAATTAGGCATGGTGGATAAGGATTAGTGACGTTAATCATTTCATTATGTGCCTATTTTTAGTACCCCATTACCATATCAAATGTTAACACTTATGTTATATTTCGGGTTCGATCCCTGCTTTTGGGAATGCAGCAAACTCTTGAGCTAGCTGTGACCCCCGATAGGAGATGCATCACGCAGCGAAGAGGATTAGTCACCGCCCAAAAGGCTAGTGGACATCTCCTAGGGGACCAAAAAAAAGTTAGTGTTTGGTAACAGGACATAAACGACCTTTCGAATTAGAGCAAACATGTTTTGAGAGTCCGAGCCTAATTCAAAATTTAAGCAATTTGATCTAATTTCTCAATTTCAAACTAAATCAATTTAAAATTACCATTCATGCTTAGTATTATTTTAATAACTTTTTATATAAGAAAAGGACTTGTAACCACTTTTTAAAAAATATTGGGTATTTTTGTTTTTCAATGTTTGAATTAATAAAATATTATGAATATTTTCTTATCTTAGAAAGTAGTTTAATACTTGATAATTTATTTTTAAAAAAGAAATATATTTATATTTATATTTTAAAAAATACCTATAAAACTTAAAGATAAATTTTATCGTTTAGCGATTAGGATGACCATAGCTTGGCGTACTATGATATAAATAAAGGATCTCTCGTAAAAAATTCCTTGTATTTTAGCATTTTTCTCTTATATTTAACCTAAAATTTTAAATACCCAGTACTTGCTTTTTAGAGTTTTAACCTAAGTATTTTCCTACTTAGCCGTATTATTATCATCATCATCATTTATCATCACTATGGTTGTTGTTATTAGTATTATTATTATTATTATTTAGTTTATTACTTATCTCACATTTTATTTATATTTTAAAAATTTTTCATTTTAGTTATTAGGAAAAATCTCTCTATTAATTATAATAATATTGTACATTATTAGATTTCTTCAAACTTTACTTACAAGCAAAATTTTACCGTAGTTGTATATTTGAGTTGCCAAGATATCATACAAGTGTATTTGAGAGAGAGCCCAGCCCATTAAGATATAAGCCTATTGAGTTTGGAACTCTTCTCAAACAGACTGGGTAGTGGGTACAGGTCAAGCGGCCTAGAATTGGATGTGACCGTACACACCCGTATTGGACTAAGTGTAACAAAAACTCTCGTGCCCGATGGTCTGCGTCTCCCTTTCATTACCAATTCCCGGTTCCTTATCTTTAAGCTGGGCAAAGCCTCGCCACCAAGCTTCGCAACCCACAATCGGTTAGTTCTGTTACTCTCTTGCTCCTGTTTGGCGTGTTTTTAATGTGTATGCTTGGGATTGTTGTTGTTTGATCTTTACTGGGTTGTTCTGTTCTTGTCCATCTCGGGTCCTTAGATAGATTGATTGGTTTTCAATGTAATTGGGTTGTAGTTGAATGTTTCGCAGTGGGTCAAACAATTTGTATTCATTTTCTTGCTGTGTTAAGTGCCGCAAATGATCAAAGCACTGCAAAAAAACAACACAAGGATTTTAAACGCCAGAAAAGTTTGAATTTTCCATTTTTTTGCGACGTTTTATCAATAAAACATCAAGAAATAACGTCGCTGAAGCCTTGTATGGTATCGGCAATATATACAATTGCTATTTACAGCCTGTTTGGTAGAATGGAATATCCATTCTAAAGACAAGTCATTCCTAACGTATTCCCAAGACAACGTTTGGTTTAAAAACAGGCACGGAATAAGTAAACATCTGATTTAGCTATTCTTAAAATTTGGAGAATTGAGAAACTCGCTACCCACCTGTCTTTACTTATTCGACGAATAGCTGATCCTCTGCTGTTCTTGTTGAAGACGACTCTACCCTCTCACGTTCAAGCCTCCGAAACAAGTTATCCTTCATTATCTTCCGAAACAACTTTCCTTCTTCAACGTTGAAACATCTTTGAGCCTCCGAAACCTCTCACGTTCAAGCCTCCAAAATCTTCAACTACGTGATTCTCGAATCAAGTTCGTGATTCCAGCATCCTACACAAGTGCTTGATTCTAGGTAAGTATTTTGCATTGTTTCGACTGGGTGATGGGTGATGGGTGTCGAATGAGTGGGGGGAGAATTTTTTTCATTTGGGTATATCAATTGGGTGATGGGTGTCGAATGAGTGGGGGGAATTTTTTCATCTGGGTATTTCAATGGGTGTCGAATGGGTGGGGGAAATTTTTTCATCTGGGTATTTCAATTGGGTGATGGGTGTCGAATGGGTATTTCCGGTTCATCTTCTTTCTGTTGTTTTTATGCTTGTTGAGTAGTCACCTGATGTCTGTGTTTGTTAACAAAATCTGCTTAGAATTAATTACAGTTGGGTTGAATTGCCATTGGCTTGAAGATAACAAAAGGTGTAGTGCTTGCTGTGGAGAAGTGCATCATCTCGCCATTGCTGGTTAGTCCTGTACCAATTGCATCCTTTAGATTTATATGAGATAACTGGAGTTTATATGTTAACACACGTGTAGGAATGGAACAAAAATTTTCATTGGATAAAGGGTCTGTACTTATCACATTGTGGCAGTCAGATGTAGTTATCATATTGTGTGAGTTAGGTATAGTTTATTTGTCTTAGTTCCCATATTGGTGATGGTACGGTTTGGTGAAGTTTAGCACCACCCATAACAGCTGCTGAAGATACCCTATTAGCATAGCTTCCTGCCAAAAATTGGCCTTGTGTATTGATTATATTAGGACAATTTGCAAAGCTATTAATCTCTATTAGTATAGCTTCCTGAATGCCTCTTCTTTTACTTTCAACTTAAAGATATATCTAGCAAACAGGACTTGACGAATAATTTTTTAAAAGCTCTCATCAACTTGCTTTTCAAATTTCATTCTCTGCAAAACTTTTGCAGAGACACCCATAATATCCTCACCACAGTCCTAAAATGCAGAGACACCAAAATATCTGAAATCACTGACTTGTAGAGATAGTTCCCAATCACTTACCATTGAAATCATTGACCCTTACCAAATTTCGCAGGTATAAGTGGAAAGCTCCCCGTATCACACACATTGTTTTGAGTTCCTGAACCATTTTTCCTCATTGTTGAAGTTGCAGTATCATAAAAACCAAAACAGAATGCCTATATATGATTATTTCCCAGATTTGTCATACACACACTAATAATTTCTCTGTTATTTCCGTTTTTTCCATGAAAAGATTTCGATTTTTTTTGTTTGGTTTCTTATTTTTATAAGATCTCTTACACGTTATTTTACCTGGTAAAGGCTATTCGGGAGCCAATCTTTGTTCAAAACTGGGTATTTTGTGGGGCAGAATGAGTCCTATTGGGCAAATTTGAACTAGAATATAAATATTTAATATTTTATTGGTAATAAAAACTTGAAAAGTAGCAACCTGTTTTATTTATTGCATGATGCGTCTAGAATTGATGATTGTCTTACTAAGGTTCAGACATAAGCAGCTTCCATTCGCTAGCATTTCATAGTCAAGTACTAAACCTAGGGGCCCTTCAATGCTTAGTGTACTTTCAAGGGAAATTATTGAATATTATAAGCCATTCATGCCATTCAAGGGAAATAGCATCAAATTTTGTTAATGCTACTAAGCATGGATTTTTGGCATGCTTTTTAAGCAACTACGCATGGATTCCTGGAACAATGACAAAATTGGATTATGGTGTCCAATGAGCAGTCATTAATTTAGCAATAATGGCCAAGACATTAATGTACAAT
>JAOSBK010000007.1:33329485-33343238 GCA_027568895.1 Erythroxylum shatona
AGGGCATGGAGGTCTCAACATCCTTCCCCAAAAGAGCTGGAATGTATACAATTACGAGAACAGAGAGAAAGTCCGTCAGGACGAGGAAGCCGCCGCCAGAGAGGAGCAATTGAAGCGTGAGCAAGCCAGAAAACGTGATGCCGAGTATCGCCTTCAACAACTCAGGACCGCCCGCGGTCTCGCTCCCCTCGATAAACCCACTGAGCCGGAGACGGAGCGTGACGATTCAGAGCCCAAGACAAACCACATCAATCTTTTTGAAGGGATTAAGATTTTCGACCCAATTAAGGAATCGGAGAATGAGAAAGACGGGTCTCAGAAGAAGAAGCAGAAGAAGAAGAAAGAGGAGGTCAGGGTTGTAACTGCTGAGGATGAGAAGTATAGGTTGGGGTATGGTGTTGCTGGCAAAGGAGTTAAATTGCCATGGTATCTTGAGAAGCGTAGTAGAAGTAGTAGTGATGCTGTTGATGAAGATGAGGGGTTGTTGAAGGGGGAGAAGGGCAAAAAGGGTGGCGTCAAAAAGACAATGGAGGAGTTGAGGGAAGAGAGGTTGAAGAGGGAAAAGCATGAGAAGGAAAGGGAGCGAGAATTGCTGCTAGGGAAGCGGCGGAGAGACGGAGCTGATCGTAGGGATGGAGGGTATTATAGAAGGTGAGATTGGTGGAAGTCGGACTCATTCATATTGCTGTATATTGCGATGTTTCTTTAACAATGAATTTGGTTTCTTTTGGTAATTTTAAGAGAAGGTAGAAATGATTTGTATGGTATCGGCAATCCTTTTGGTAATTTTAGTGGCTTTAGTATGATGCCCAGCTTATTTGGAGGCAAGGATCCATTCGACGACCCTTTCATTACTTGCCCTTTTGGACTAGAATCGAGTAGGTTTCAACCTCAGAGTTCTGCAAATTGTGGTGAATCATTTGTGATGGTCGGGGGAAGGCAATAGTTACAGAAGAAGTAACTTCTGATGGTGAGGAAGAAAATGGAGTACACGCTGGAACATGAAGAACAACCATAAAGAGCATGACGATTCCTGGATTAAGAAGGAAAAAGAAAAGTACATGACGCAGGCAAATGTCATGGTTCCTGGATTCTCCTTGTGACCTAATCACTTGCATTATTAAAGCAAGTTGGGATAAATTTAGGAACATCCTATTACAAGGTTTTATCACTGTAAAAGAAACAACCATGAGATTTACTGTTTTAATTTTTTCTTAAATTATAAAAAATAAAAGCTTGAGTTGTGATTACAAATTTTTTCAGCTTAAAAAATAAATAATTAAAAAAGACATAATACTTTTGATTAACAAAATATTATGAATATTTTCTTATCTGGAAAACTAGTTTAATACCTGATAATTTATTTTTAAAAAAGAAATATATTTATATTTATATTTTAAAAAAATACCTATCAAACTTAAAAGTAAAATTTATTGTTTAGCAATTAGGGTGACCATAATTGGATGTATTATGATACAGATAAAGGATGTTTTATAAAAAAACTTTTTATCGTTTTCACAAGTCTTTTAACATTTTCTTTAACTTAAGTGTTTTCCTATTTAGCCGTATTATTATTATCATCGTCATCGTTATTATTATTATTATTATTTAGTTTATTACTTATCTCATATTTTGTTTATATTTTAAAATTTTTTTATCTTAGTCTCTACTAATTATAAATAATATTATGTATTATTATACCTTTCCAAACTCTATTTACCAGCAAGTAGTTGTATATTTGAGTTAATTAGATGTCCAATAAGTGTATTTGAGAGAGAGCCCAGCCCATTAAGATATAAGCCCATTGAGATTGGAACTCTTCTCAAACAGACTGGGTAGTGGGTACAAGTCAAGCGGCCTAGAATTGGACGTAACCGTACACACCCTTTTTGGACTAAATGTAACCAAAACCCTAAATCAATTCTCGTGCCCGATGATCTGCGACTCGTTTTCATTGCCAATTCCCGGTTCCTTGTCGAGTTCAAGATATCCTTTAAGCTGGGAAAAGCCTCGCCACCACGCTTCGCAACCCACAATCGGTTAGTTCTGTTACTCTCTTGCTCCTGTTTGGCGCGTTTTTATGTGTATGCTTGGGATTGTTGTTGTTTGATCTTTACTGGGTTGGGTTGTTCTGTTCTTGTCCATCTCGGGTCCTTAGATAGATTGATTGGTTTTTCTGTGTAATTGGGTTATAGTTGAATGTTTCGCAGTGGGTCAAACAATTTGTATTCATTTTCTTGCTTAGTGCCGCAAACGATCAAAGGAATCGTTTTTATGAACTTATTTTGAGATTATTAACTTTGAGCTACATAGATAGTACGTCTCTTCTTTGATTTGCCATTTGAAAGTGGAACTGGTGCATTTGTGCACTGCCTATTAATGTTTGAATGTCAATTTTGATTGTTGCTCTTACTTTCGTATCTTCAGTAGCCATGAAGGTTCGATCTTCGGTGAAGAAGATGTGTGAATTCTGCCAGATTGTAAAACGCCGTGGTCGGGTATATGTGATTTGTTCTTCCAATCCTAAGCACAAGCAACGACAGGGAATGGCAACATTCGCATCTGAAGGGCTCATGTGTGTAATATGATACTCTTATCTGCCCTAGTTATTTGCTTCACATCCTTTCATTTATATTCTTTGTGTTACTGTACTGACTGCTAACATGTTAGGACACTGTATATATCCAAATACATGATATTATCTTGGAAAAGATACTAACTTCCTACACAATGCAGATAGGTTAAGTTATTTGGTCTTC
Organism: Erythroxylum shatona; assembly: GCA_027568895.1. Taxonomy (NCBI): domain Eukaryota; kingdom Viridiplantae; phylum Streptophyta; class Magnoliopsida; order Malpighiales; family Erythroxylaceae; genus Erythroxylum; species Erythroxylum shatona. Next base: position 33,332,245 of record JAOSBK010000007.1, read on the forward strand.
CAGTTGAAAAACAATGTTGATGGAGACATGTTGGTGCTGTTTTTCGTGGAGATCATGACTCCAAAATATCAAAATAAGACAAACGAGTGTATATTCTGTACTATATGTGTTAGGTCGTATCATGCCTTGAGCTGTCATTTTAGATCTAACCAACAAGTCTATAGGCATGGTCAATTATTCCATGCTAGCCCTTTACTGTTAGTGACCTTGCCTGGATAGAAATGTAAGTGCTTTGTTGGCGACCTTCAGTGAGATGGAAATGAAACTACGATTAGTACATAATAAGAGCAAAATTGACTTGTTTTAGATATTCAAGCATCTGGCTGATTGGTTTGCCCTTTAAATAGAAAATTGTTTTGAGCATTTCTTTGTCACCCCAAAAAAATGGAAATGAAAATGAAAATACATGTTTTGTTGGTTTTAAGCGAAAAGCTATCTAATTGACTTAACTGTTTGATAGTTCTTGGTATTGTCTGGACATGATTCACGGGCTTTAGTGCTTCTTGCTGTTAGGCTCCAAATTGGTTGGATTGATGCTGATTATAAACAATTTGAAGGACAGGACGTCATATATATCAAGGACAATAATGGTTTCTGAATATAGGAGTCTGACCTAGACAGCAAATAATGATATAGGTAGACATTCCTTTATTCCTTTCCTTGAGCACCGATTGTATCACTGACTTCTGTGCTATACTCCGAATTTTCTAATAAGTTTTGGATGAATTCTACCAACTTTGTTTTAAATTCAAAATCCTTCCACTATTTTTCTCATATGGTCACCGCTTACCGAATATCTGGCTTTCGGGCATATTATGTACTCAAGACTATGTGAAAGGTGACGGGTTCAAAATGTTTCAATTATAAGAATGTCGAATAAAATGGATGATGTATTTTTTTAATATGTTTCCAGATCTGAGCAGACAAATGTCAACCAGGGTATTGTACCCCGTCATAACTCTGGGGTTGGTCTGGCTTCTCTCATACCCAAAAGGCAAGAATCATCGTCGATATTTGGATGGAGTAAGGGCCTTACTTCTATCCTCTTCAATCGGGGGAATTCGACATAGAAAATGTTAGGCAATGGTTGAGGCCGTTGAGATTAGCGATCAAATTAACAAGGATCTATCACTCACAAGGCAGTTCGAACTTTTAACTTGCTTATCACTTTTAGATTGGGGTCCCTTTGCTGCTTATGCTTTTACAATTTCTTATGGGTTACAGTGTTTGTATCAAATAAGCATGGGGATGCCTTACAGATTGGGTGCATGTTTTTATTTTCTGGCAGCAACGGAAAGATGGAACTGACATTTTCTTGTTCTTAATATTCTTACTGTCTTCTTGGTTGCTTGATGAAAGAAAAAGGGCTACATTACAACTGTTTCAGGTACATGGATTTCAGCAACCATGTGCCACGATCAAGCTTTCTGGCCATGGCAGGGATATAAAACATGTTCTGAAGATGGGACCTATAATTACTAAAAGAAAAAGAACTATTGGTACTTGGTAAAGAGCTTTTAGGTGCGACCTTTAATTGCTTTTTATCTGCTAGAAAGCATCAAACTTTCATCAATGATCATTATTTTATTGGATAATGCGTGGTCAATCGTAACATTATTGCTCTTGTTGGTGCATAAAAAGCAACAAATCATCAATAAACAGATTTTGCTTTTCCTTTTTCGCATAAAGAGAGAGATGAAAAATGGGCTGTACTAGGGTAATCTTAGAAGGTAAACAGTGATATACTATTCTTTAAATTGAGACAAAAATATGAAAATTCAATCATTTACACAGGAAGGTTTAGAGTTTTTAAAAAATATAATATTACTTGAAAACAAGAAGTTCTTGAATGCAGGAGGTAGTAATTATTATTTTATATTTTATTCTAAACTTTTTAAATTAAAATTCTTATTTTTATTATTTAAAATAGAATAAAATGTAATATAATCCTTACCTTTTAACTTACTCATTTGATTCTATCACAAACCCTTTTTTCGAACGATAAAATAATGGTTCATTTCATCAGATTCCATTCTATTAATAATCTCTGCAATAAGTCATACAGTTAAACGCGTGAAAGCGTTAAACGCCAAATACCATCCACAAACCAAAAGATCTTCACCACCACCACCACCATCTACCACAACCACCACCAGCTCCACCATAACCTGATCAGTCTCAACTTTTCTCTCACTCTCTTCTTATCATTCACTAATCACACACATAGTTATCTCTCAGCCACCCACCTACCCACCAAGCCCAACTTGCATAATTTGAAACAAGAAAGCTTGCAACTTTCCTATCTGTCTCTGGCAAAAAAAAAAGGAAAAAAGAAATCTTTATTCTTGGGATGATGTTAATTTTCTTATAATACGTCTTGTGAGTTAAAATTTAAATGGTGGCTCTGTGCAGCTCCGTTTCTGCCTGGATCGACCAGTTTCTTGCTTGTATGGGGTAAGTCCCTTATCTAATTTCCTTTCCAATCTCCTACTTTTCTTGTTTGTATCATATTTTGGTTTTGTTGCTTTCAAGTTGTTTGTGACAGCGTGAAAAATGTCTTCTTGGAACTGAACAGTTGTGTGCAGTAATGGGTTGGACATGTTTTGTTTGTAGGAATATCTTGTTATGTGTGGAAAGTATGGGGTTTGACTGCTGGATTTATAGTAAGGAGTGTCTTATTACAAATGCGGCGTTATTTAGAAGCTGAGGTTGGAGTGAGATAAGATTTATCTAGGGTTCTTTCTATTCTGAGCAAGACCATTCGATGAAAGATTTGGTCTAGATTCAAACTTGGCTTGGTCTGTTTCTTGATTCCTTTATGTTCTTAAATGCTTTCTTTTCCCAATAAAAAATATGGTTTATGCGGGTTTGTCATAAGAGTATCTCAGACTAACAGAATCAAAGAAAAGTTTCGACTCCGTTGGAGCCATCGAACGAACTAAAACTGATGTCCCTGGCCTAGCTAAAGCCTGCAAAGTCTTGTACTTGCGATCTAGAGTGACTTGGGATAGATTCCAAGCTATACTTGATATGGATTAGCTTATGGAAGTCTTTCAAAGACTTGAATTTTGTTACTTAATAGGTGTTAAAACCGAAACCAAAGGACAAATTTTTTAATGTTGAAGCTCAATGTAAGTGAAAGTTCCAGTTAAAGTTAAGCATTATCAATGTTAAATCCTATATCCATGGTCTCATTCAGTATTTGTTATTTTTATGTGGTGCATATCTACTACGTGGTTTAACCTGGTTTGCAACAGAGCAGTGGCTGTTTTGGTTGCTGCTCTAAACCCACACCAATTATTGCTGTGGATGAGCCTTCAAAGGGATTGCGGATACAAGGGCGAACTGTAAAGAAACCTAGTATATCTGATGACTTTTGGAGTTCCAGCACTTGTGATTTGGACAACAGTGCTATTCAATCTCAAAGGAGCATCTCATCAACCAGTTTATCGAACCAAAATCCCACTACTGGAATTGGTGGTACGAGTAGCAATTCTGACTTTGTAAATCATGGTGAGATCTCGGAGTATTTTGTATTCTATGCAGAATATGTTAGGCTGCTAGTGGATACATTTTGGCCATCCTTTTGTGGTTTGAGTTTTTGCATGAATATCATCATTCAAAATATTCAATAAGATGACAAGATGATATTCCTGTTTGCTACTTGAAGGTCTTCTTCTCTGGAGTCAAACAAGACTACAATGGATTGGAACTGACATGCCGAAGAAGGATCGAACTCAGAAAAGTTGGGAGCATGGATTAAGGTGGTTTTCATTCTATCTGAAGTTCATTGAAATCCTGATCTGCCTCACAAATAATCCATGGTTCTACAAATTCACTGGCATGAGCAGTTGTTATAGATCATTTTGTTATTCTTCTTTCTAAATTTTGTTCATTCTTGCCTTTCACTCTAATGTTTACAGCTGGAATACATCCTATGAAAGCTTACTTGGGACAAAAAATCCTTTTCCCCAGCCTATCCCTCTCTCTGTATGTGTCCATGTACCGGTTACATTAGCTACGAATTCCTTTCTTTCTTTCATTCTCTTCTTTTTCTCAAATCCAGCATATTAGGAAAATAACCAGAAATGTTGATTTGGGTTTTGTCTGACAGGATATGGTTGATTTTCTGGTGGACATATGGGAGCATGAAGGCTTGTATGATTGAAGAACTGAATTGGAAAAACTGCTTCAACCCTACTTTGTCAAAAACTCCTCATTTTTATGCTCCAGGATTCTGTAAATAGTTGGAAATTAGACAGAAAATATGAAAAATGAAAAAGAGAGAGAGACACAATGGTCAAAATTTTCTACTTGGTTGTTGTGATATTGCTATTGATTTCACATCTACATCTCTCTCAAAATTTCAATCATTTTATCTTCCCCTTCAAATTTCAGTGTAAAAACCAAATCTATGTACTGGAGCAATCAACACCTGAAATCCATTTAGGAGGGCCTACTGGACTTACGTTTCTTGCTTGTAGCACTGCCAATGCCTAGTACAAAATATTATCCAAGTCTTGTGTTACAGTATTAAGTAGGGGCTTGAAACTGCGGATTGAGTGATCAGCTTCCAAGAACTTGGTTTCTTAGAGATCAAGATGATAATGAAATAGATCCCTAATAGGTCGAAATTTATGTGAATCTCCCATGTTCTTCAAAAAGTCCACCTGACCGACCTTCCCATTCAATAACACATACAAAATCTTCAGAGGAACCGTGATGAGGTTCCCGTATTCTATTTTGATTCTTTCAAGGAAAACAATCTTCTATCTAGATCAAGCTCCTGGTGGTAGTAGCTGCTTTGGTTCTGGTAACCTTACAATGACCAAAAAAGTTCAAAAAATTGCAAATCAATAGCAACAGATTTATTGGCAATGTAATGAGCTGCAACTGGGTAGCACAAGTGGTAAGGTTGCTTACAAGCAAACCCTGCATAAGCGATTAATTGTGATCTCAAATACAAAAGAAGAGAAGTGATCAGGCCCTGAACAGCTCTACGTTATCAGACCTTGAAATGAACAGAGAAAAAGAGCTTGGAAATAAGGATTAACTCATTACTGACAAGAATGCCTGTAAAGTATTAACTTTCACCTGCACTTTCAGTGGGGAAATTGCATTGTTAAAAGTACAGCATCAAAAAAACAAAGAGAGTGGCTTCTCTCGGTTCTTTTTGCGGCAGTTGGATTGCCAGAAATGAAATTGTGAACCAAAGGAAAATGGTGCTGCCCTTGTTGGGTTCAAAACCTCCTCAGTGTGTGAACAGATGTTTTGAGTTGCAGACCTTGCGTGGCAGCTCCAGTCGCTCCTTCCCACCATAAGTACGGTCCTAGAGCAACAGATGAAAGCTTCGACCTGCTCTCAGGGAGGTGCAGATGAGGAAATAAGTGCTTTCAGCCTTAAAACATCCTGATATGTCACCCTACCTCCAATTTCCAAAACCCAACAAGTGGGTTTCTATTCGTATCCTTCCGTCAGCAGATTCAATATTTATTTCTGCAACCTGTTCAAAGTTAATGCCTGTAAACTCATTTTTCTTCGCCTACTCTCCACTGAAAGCTCGAGTTCCTGGAAGAGTTTAAAACGTTCACTGCACAAGAGAGAAGCTTCCTACTCTAAGCTGGTCTCTCCAGAGCCTCTCGATGTGGAAACTTCAAGTAGGTTTGCATCTATATTAGAATCAGCTACAAATGTTGGGTCCAGCTTGTAGATGCTAAATGATTCTCGTTATCGATATCAAATTTTTGGGAACGTTCCTTCGTCGACTTTTTGACCTTTTCCAATCGTTATGCTACTACAGTGATCACATTGAAGGGTATTCGTTGATTTCTAATAATTCTGCTTATTTAATGGACTTTCCCAATTCGAATCTGGCTCGCATCTTACCCGAATATGACTATTTCGGACAAAAATACGAGAATATATATACAAAAACATATCCTACATAAGCAATTCACATATACAATGCCGGGATCTAGGTACGTGATATACAATACTATGATATGTCGATCGTCATAGTCTGATCCGCTCTACATACAATTAACTTCTTAGGACACGCGCCATACACCATTGTACTCATCCATTGATATGCTTTTTGGCTAAGAAATCTGCTTCACTCTCGTAATTATAGATCAGCAATTCATCCCACTGAAAAGGCTTGACCTTGCACCTTCTTTTGGTATCCAGATGATATTTTCAAGTTTAGCACAGAAATCCTTGTAGAACTGCAGAAGGAAAGTCCATGAAATGATTCTTGATGTTAATAGGTGTCAACAATGAGAAACATGTAAACCAAAAGTGCAGAAATGATCTTGTACCAGTCACTTAACAAATCAAAAAATATGCAAATTGAATAAATCCTTAGTGATCCCAAATTTCACATCAGGAGAGTATTGACTAATAATTGGTACACAAGTAGGTGTGATCAAATAGCCAAATTGAGTATTCAGAAAAAATAAAGCCTTCCTAGACGATTGCAACTCTGAAGTTCAAGACTTTGCTGAAGCTACCTTATGATATTCTAGAGTATCCCCTGCAGCTTTTCGGACGTCTATCATGAAAAGCGATGGTGCAACTTCAAAGATCTATCCATTTCAGAAGAGGAAAGTAATTAGTAATACTGAACCTGAAGCCAGGGTTGGTTGCATACTTTAGGATTACGCTGTTCACAGCAAGAGAATGAAAGACATTAAAGCATAGATCTTCCTTAGGAAGTTACCTCCAGGACAACAGCAAACCGCACAGCCTTGTTTGTGGACTTTCCTTCCAGTCTTGTCTGCAGAAATAAGAACGTTTTAAAGACAATAGAGAAGATGTGAAAATACCAATAAAATGATTCACTCTGAATCTCATATGCTGCAGGATAGCATGAACACTGATTCATGAGGAGCTGTCAGTAGTTGCACCAACAAATGTAGTTATTTTCTCTTTGTCCTAGTCTGTATTTCCTCATTCAAACATAAATCCCTCGTCCATTGTTCTAGTTGTAATCCTAATGGTATCCAATATTAAGATTACACAAGTAACACCAAAATGATCTTCATCTTTACGTTTAATTGTTTCCGAAAAACCAGAATGACGATATTGTTTCATCCATGCATCCAAGTGGGTGATCTTCGTAGATATCTAAATGTGGGTTAAGCAACATGATTGTATCTGCAAGTACATGGGCAGCAAACTAAAGTTATTAGATTATTATTCAGAACCACACCTTGTAATTTCTGGTATGAACCTTCAGACTCATCGATTCTGCAACAGCTTCAATTGTTGAAAGGATCTCTTTTGCTGGTTTACGGGATACAAAACGTGTTTGTCGTTTAACATAGTCCTGCAAGAGCACAAGGATGTAATCAGGCAACATAACGGCATATCTCACACGAGACAACCGAATCTTGCCAAGGAAATTAACCAATCATAAAAGCTATAGGAAAAATAATCAAGAAAAGAGAAGGGAGAAGATGGGAGGGAAAGACAGTACAAGGTATCGACAGTTTGCCATTGCCTCAATACCTGTCTTCTGTCAAATAATGCAGACAGATTCAACCCCTGGGATAGGGTAATCATTTCAAATGCATTCATTATTAAAGGACCTCCTTCACGAGCTTTCAAGTGCTCATCCACATATCGGTCCTGCGTGGGAAATAATTACCAGGTAAAAAGTGGATCCGAGTTCAAAAGAATGCAAAACAGAGAAGAGGTAGTTCAATGTTTTGATGGTCAATAACAAGTTAAAACTTAAAAGGAAAGGCATTCATAGATCAGCAGACCCATGAGTTAATCACCAATGTCAACTTCAGTGTTAGAGACCATAACAATGGCATGAATAGCCCACCTCAATGTCATCAAAAACAGCACGAACATCGTCCAAGTTGACTTCGTCTTCCTCACTATGTCTGACATGCACATAATTTTTACAAAACCAGCTATCTCTTTTGATTCTTTCAATTTTTATGCGCTGCATTAAAGGTGAAACAACTTTAGAAGAGGATAAGCAAGTTATGTTATTATATTTATAAGTATGAAGCAAATGCATAATGATATGGCTAAAATCGCTCAGCTAGAAACTACCTCCAGTACTATCCTATGTAAAACCACAGAGTGGCGGATTCAGCTATATTGTCTGATTTTATGACTAGATTTCAATTTTCAACATAACAGGACCTCGATCAAATAAGAACTAACGTATTTCATGACTGTCTGTAAAACCTTTAATCAGTTGCACAAAATGTAACCAAATGCAGGGGCTAAAATCAGTTGCTGCTAATGTTTGATTCAGGCGAATGAAAAAGTACAATATGGAACTATGGTAAGTTCCGAACCAGAAATCAATTCTAAAACACCCAACAATGAGGTGAATGAGAGTACTCACTGTTTTAGGATTGGGGTCAAGTATCTTATCTATCAACGCCTTTGCCCCAGGGGAAAACCAAAATGGACAAGCATACTGTGAAGCATTTATCTGGAAGTCAACCAACAAAAAGAACATTACATATTCCAGAACATACTGGCGAGATTATAAATTCCTATGGCATAGAAATTTAACCCAATAAGAAAAAGTCCCTTGTGAAATTGGCAAAGGAAAGAGGAAGGTCTTTGTGCACCTGGCATGTTTTCAACTGAAAATCAAATCCCAAAAACTCTATATGCATTTTAGATGAGGAAAGGGCATTGGTACCAAAACAAGGACCAAATGGAGAGGTAAGAGATATAGTGCCCTACCTAAATACCCGTAAAAGAGGGGGTACATAATGGGAAAAGTTAACTACTTGAGATAATAAGCAGAAGTCTAAATGTCATAGTATAAGAATGAGGAAGTACATTAGTGTATTGCTCACAATATTGTAAGTTCAAAAAGTAAACCTGTAACGTATCACTTTAAGAAAAAGAACCTTTTGGTACAAAGTTGGGAGGTCTGTCTCCTCGAATGGAATATATCCAGCCATTAGAACATAAAGGATAACCCCACATGACCATACATCAGCAGCTGCACCATCATAACCTTGGTCGCCAAGAACCTGAGAAACACTCCTCATTTAAAAAGTCGGAACATATTAATAACGTAAAGAAAAACCATGCAAGAAAGTTGCCAAACTTGACAAGCTTAGGCTAACACACTAAATCCAAAGCCTACATTCTACATAAATCAGAAAAAGTTAGGTATGAGAAATTCAGATCATAATGTTTCCATTTGCTAAGATTGTACCTCAGGTGCAACATAATTTGGGGTTCCACAAGTGGTATGAAGGAGTCCAACCCCCTGCGCATGAAATAGAAGCAAACATATCAAACAAACAGAAAAACCAAGAGAGGGAGAGAGGAAGGGAGAGAGGGAGATGGAGGAGGCACAGATAACAAAGAACATGCACATACATATCTAGGATTTGTATGTACATGTATGTGCGATCTTTGATGTCAACTAAGGTAAACAGGAGAACACACTCTTACCTGTTGGGGTAGCGCACTCAGTCCAAAATCAGAAACCTTCAGATTTTCATTAGAATCTAGTAGAAGGTTTTCAGGCTACATAAGGAAAGGATAAAGTCATGATCAAAGCATGAGATCATGTAATCAGGGAAGTCAAGCGTTAAACATAAGGGTTTACCTTCAGGTCTCTGTGGTACACACCCTTGCTATGACAATGTGAAACTGCATCTATAAGCTGCTGAAAATACCTCCTTGCTTCATTTTCTGGCAATCTTCCCTGGACCTGTATATTCAGCCAAGTTGGGATAAATGTCTGCTACGACTGAATAAGGACTAGCAACTTTGGAGCATGAATAACAATATCTTGATGATGCACAGGCTTTAACTTTCAAATCCATGAAAAAGCTAGGATGAAGCAAAAGATACTAGAAACTTACAATTCTATCAAACAATTCTCCTCCAGTAACAAACTCGAGAATAATATATACCTTGGTCTTGCTTGACAAAACCTAGAAATCCAACCAGGATAAAAGGAGTAAAGATACATGTAAATAATCAATATGATTACTTGAGGAACAAAAAACACAAAGCACTAGCCAAATTGAATCATTAAAAGTCACGAGATGCATGATAAATAGTGAAAGAATACCTCGTGAAGTCTCACTATGTTAGGATGTCGGACAATCTTCATGATGGATATCTCTCTTTTAATCTGGGAAACAAGAGTTGGCCATGTCATTCAGAGAGGAAGAAAACATGAACCAAGCCCAAAAAAAGTTTTTGCTCAGAACAAATCATATCCTTTCAAGCTTACCAAACAAAAAGAACTTTGAATTCTATCTGCATATAGAGCTATGATTTGAAGAACAACTTTACTAATGTATCATGAAACACAACCATGCGTAAATCAGTTACAAACAAGAATTCCATCCATGAACTCTCTCACATGTACATAAACCATCCCTTTACCACAGCACAGGCACTTCATGCTCGGAGTTGCATATATATGCCTAAAGTTACTTAAATGAACAAGTTTCATTTACATTAGACATCATCAAACTCATATGTATTCATAAATGCATCATGTGCTTACCTGATCAACCATTTTGTGCTTGAGAATGGTGGTTTTAGCCAGAATTTTGATGGCCACATCCTCTCCTGTCTCAGTGTTTTGGGCAAACTTAACCTTGGAAAAGGTCCCTTGGCCAATGGTACGACCCAGCTCATACTTACCAACCCTGCTCGTGACCTTTTTCATGATTCCTTTAATCTCATCTCTCTCATCAACACCCCTAAAAGAAACTGTTCAAAGTCTTAACCAGAACAAATACCAAACTAGCGATCTCAAAACAAAAACGAAAAAAGAACAGAGCTTTAACACGACAATTTTAAAAAGCAGGCAAACCCAGAAATGCCATCAAGAAAGACGTGAAATTTCCGAACTTTGGTTTTCTTGGCACACAACTTTCTCAAGAAACAAGCACAAGGAACCGTTTCAGGCAAAAGAAAACACTGGATTCCTTTTTAGAGAATCAGATAAGAGCACATGCAATTGTAACCAATCTAACAAA
>JAOSBK010000007.1:33355784-33376228 GCA_027568895.1 Erythroxylum shatona
AGCCGCTGGATTAAATGGACGATAGGGATCTATTCCGTGGTCGTCCATCCCATTCGCTCTTAGTATATATACTTAATTAGCTGATAGTGCAATGCCTACTTAATTTTATTCTATCATTATTTATTGTAACATGTTATATTATTATATAATTTTAATGTATAAATAAATATCGGGTAATTTTAAATTTTGTAATCAAATTATAAATATTTAAATTTTGAAATATATATTTTATCAAAAAGGTTTAAATTTGTTATATTACAAATATATAAGTTAGAATATTAGAAATGAATAAGTAAATTAGTTAGTAAAAATTGGGATGAAAAATTTAAAATTAAGGAAATATATAGTGTAATGTATTTGTTATAAATGGATAAAATATATTTGTTATAAATGAATAAAATATATAACTAAATTAAAAAACTCAAACAAAATAAGTTAAAAATAAATAAATAATGTGTAATTTAAAATTATGTGATAAGATTATTAATATTTAAATTTTGAAATGTATAATAAGAAAAGAATTATGATGGAATTGTTAAAAATATATAAATTTGAATATTAAAAATGAACTGGTAAAATTAATTAGTAAAAATTTGGGATGAAAAAAATTAGGAAATGAAATATGATAATTCACGCTATACAAGTATTAAAAATATATAAGTTAGAATGTTAAAAATAGATTAGTAAAATTAGTTATATGATTGAAAAAATTTAAAAATGTAAAAAGTTTTGTTATGAATTAAATATTGTAGTTAATTAAACTAAAAAAAAGTCAGATGTTATATTAATATTGTGTAGTTTAAAATATTGCGATAAAATTATAAATATTTAATGTAGGTAAATACAAATATATAATGTAGGTAAATTAAAAAAAAAGACCGTTACATGATTTGGACGGCGGATGGAATTTCGTGTTTGTCTTTAGTATTATATACTTAAAAACTTAATAAAATTTTTATTTTTGATTTTAGTTATTTTAAAAATATTTGAATCTTAAGTTTTTATTTAAAAATTTAATATAATTTATTATTAATATTTGAGCTTATATGTGATTTTTGATAATTACTTGACAAAATTTCTTTAAATTTTTAACATAAATTGTCTTTTGTTTTTAAATTTAAAGAAATCATCTTTTTAAAATATATTTATTTTAATTATATAGACAATTATTATTTTAATTAAACATTATTATTTTTAGTAAGTGTATGGTTATTATAATTAATATCAAATAATTTAAAGTATAATAGTAAATAAATAAATAATTCTTTAACTATTTCTTTGGGATGTACCTAAAAGAAGACAAGATTCCATTTTTAATGTTGGTTTTTTATTTTTATTTTTAAATTTAGTAAAAAAAATATTTGTTTGTTTTTTAGTTTTTGTTTTTTTCACTTTTTTAAAATTATAAAAATCATAAAAGTAGTTTTTCTTGTTTATTTTTTATGATCTGATTTATTATCATTTAAATATATACTAATTAATTTTTAAATTTTAATAAAAATATGAATAATTTAATTCAACATTATATATACAGTAAAATACTTCATTAAAATAAAAATTTACTAATAATAAATCTAATAATTTAAAATAAGCTTGAATCTAACATAAAATTTAAAATAGTAATAAAATAAAATTTTATTTTAATATTATCATTTATTTAAATACTCACAAAAATCGAAATAAACTTAAAAAAAGTCAATAGAAATGACTTTAGCTTTATTCAAATTTCTTTTTTAATCTACTTTAGACATATTTCTTTATAGATTAAATATTATTTTTAACATATTCTTAAATTATCTTAAGTAAAAATATTTATATATACTAATAATTTAATTTATTAAACAAATTCATGATAAAAATAATAATTAGTTTTTAACAATAATAATTAAAAATTCAAATTCAATTAAATTATAAAGAGATAGAATAAAGTACTTACAATTTGACAAGCCTAATTTTTTAGTAAGATTAAATAAATTTAGTTTTTTTAAAATACAAATAGTAATTTTTAAATCCTTGATTCTAATTAGAGGTATGTATTTTCGTACTCTTCCAAACTCTGCCTCTCGGCCAGAATCTTTTGTTTGTTCAGTTTAAGCCGTTCAATTTGTCATATCAGAGAACTCTTAACTCGTTTCCATTAATTTCACACGGACTTGACTTGCCGTCTTTATTTGAAAGGTTCGAAATTTGTGGACAAGACAATGCATTATTAAGACAGCCACTTGAGGCAAGGACGAAAATGTCACTATTGACCGTCTAACATGTTCCTTTCTCTAATAGGAGCAACATGTTCGTGGAAAAAGAAAGGAACAAAAAAATAATGCTTCCTTGAGATTGATTGCTATACTAATTTTACTTAAGAGATATTAATTTTAACTTCTTGCTAAATCAGCTATCACATCATTGTAAAGTAAGAAACAAGTGAAAATGATATTCCAAAATGGTGAAGAGTTGATACTAACGGGCAATGTCAATGAAAATACTTCTTGAGGTCTGCATTCATTTGCCTATAAACCTTATACAATCTCCTTCACACAACTCCTTGTTTTAGCTTGTGATTTTTTATATTGTTAAACTATAAAAAGTGAAAGTTTGTCTCGCATTACCGAAAGACAGAAAAAAAATACTAATATATAAATTTGGTAGGCTACTCTACTTAAAATTTAAAATAAAACCTCACTTAGACTTATATATAGTCTAATCTTTCTTTTCATATGAACCCTTATGCTCATTGCAAATTCTAAAACATATCTCCATCTCTCCCTGCCAGTGGTCCAACTTGATGATATTACCAATTCGAAATAAATTTATCACCATCTCCATACCTATCATTAGCTATATATGGATGGAAATAGTGTCTTCTTTCCTTTTGTTTCTTCTCGTAACGTTTGTTTCATTAGAGAAGGGATTTGGACCTCCTTACGTACACCTTTTGTCTTCACAATCTTGTTCTAGGCTGAAATTTGTCTGAGGTGTTCCTTATCAATTTTAAGATATTACTTATAAAATTTTATCATTAATTTTAAGGACTAGCATAATAAATATAATTTTATACAAATCCCGATTAATTTGATATCAAGATAATTGGGCCTGATAATTCTCTCAAACATGTTATCAGGCCTGTGTTCATGGACTTACTATAATAGATAGGCTTAACCCATATTTTGTAATATATAAGAGGCCTTATTACTAGTCAACCTTAAATATAGTCACTTCATTGAGAACTGTACAGGACTTTTGCTAATCAAGGTTTGAAATAGCAGTAATTAATCCTCTACGTCTCTGTCACTTCACTTTACAGAAAATAACAATTGATTTAATTATTCTTCAAGTTTCAGGTATTTGCCTATACAATTATTGAATCTAGTATGTTACAATCCTATGATTAATTAATTAATTATGAAATTGATATATGAATTTGTGTTTATTTTCCTTCAATTACTATCAAGAGTTAGAGATAAAGAAGTGTTATATTAAACCTTTTTCAGACTTTACATTTTAACGAAACTTTTATTAAAATGTTATGGTATTGTTATAATATTAAGAGTTAAATCTCATACTAACTTTTAAAGGGTCGGATTGAACTAGATAAAATATGTCCGATCCGATTTAATTCATTAATAAGCCTAGTAGTTGTACGAGCTTTGTAGAATGCATGCACAACTCATGTTTCTTTTAATATTCCACACCTACAAATTAGTGCTAGTTGTTTGAACTTATTAGTAGTTTAAAGAAATGAATAGTATCTCTAACCACTAGAAAAATTAATAATGCAAGAAAAATATATAATAACGCACGAGATCAAATTTTTTATTCTGATTATTCAATTTCTATCTTGTTTTATTAAATATTATCCGTATGTTTATATAAAATCTATTTAAATACATGCACAAATGACTCATTAAAAAAAATAAGAAAATATTTTAATGAAGTCGGCAGCTTGCTTACGTGTCGACCTCTCATTGATTCAAAATATTTGAAAGTACAAAATTTTAATCATATCATCTCTCTTAGGAAGTACTAAAAAAGCGAAAGATGATTTTTTGAAAAACCTCTAAATAAATATCATTGGCTTACGTGCATTGACCATCGTACCCCTTAACTCTTTCAACTTGACAAACTAAATAGCATCTAAAGGGACCCAATAACACCTGCGTGTATCATTGATTCATTGCAACTACTATGACGTGATGGCCACGAACAGAGCAGCTCCACCGTTCAAACCTGCCATGGGCTCCACCGAAGGTGCTAAACCCCGCCGTCAAGTTGCATGATGGCCCCACAAAACTGAAGGCCAGCCAGTAAATTGAGTGAGCCACAGACTCGTGATATTGATTATATCTCTGGGCATTTACATCACTTGGGACCAAAACCGCGGAAAAATCCTGCGGCTTCCCTTTCAGAGTTGCCAGCAGTTTTTTTGTAGCTTTTAACCTGGAGCGTTGAAGTCTTTGAGTCTTAAGATCGACCGCTCTGATAGGTCCAATTTCACGTGAAGGTGGGGTCTAGGTCGTTGATTGTCAACCGTGTAATGAACCTGTCCACTTCCGATGCATATAAGGTGAATACAATTTGTCAAGCTGTTATGCCGAGTTGGGTTGACCAAAACCATCAAGTCAATATTTAACTTTTTGCTTATAAACTTTAAAATTATAAAAAGTATTTTTGTAATTTTAAATTTTCCATGAGATTTTTTGTTAGTGTTATATTTTAAAAAATTATATTTTAATTACTTATTTTTATTTTAAAAATATTATAAATAATATATTTTAGTTACCAAACGCGGCAGTACAGGGAACCTAGACTTAGCACATAAAAGACCACGTGCGACTGCGAGCAACGTATATCTCATCCCTTCAAACCCAATCAACGGCCAGGATCTATTCCGTACAATGATTCGTTCCAGCTATAAAGCAACCCCAACCGCCTTCTCCTTCCTCCTCATTCACTCATTCACGCACTTACAGCCACTACCACCGTGACTGGCCTGAACCAAGATTCCACTTCTTTTTTATCTTTCTTTCTTTAGATATGCTTTTACGAAGCGCATCCACACCAATACTCAAGTCATGGATACACCACTACAAAGAGGGCTCACCCGGACCCGAAATAATATACCGGGTCCCCAGAAACCGACATGTTTCTCTAACGACTTGCTCTTCGAGTCCGTCGTTCTCACCATCAGCTTCCATCTCCTCTAGTGACAGTTCGAAGAAGAAGATGACCAGAGCGTTATCGGAGACTGATCTGAGAGACCTTTCAGTGATGGTGGGTCCAAAGAAGAAGGTTTCCGACGAAATGACGAGCGTGATCGCTGTGGAAGAGGAGGGGGAGGAGAAAGATGAAACCTCGGGGTTTGAGTGTGGGTTGATTTGGGGGGCTAATGGGTTGTGCGAGGAATGTGAAGTTGAGGGGAGATATAATGGATCGGCGAGGCTTTTTGTGGGTGATGGTGTTGGTGGTGCTGGCGGGAAGATCCACGGTGGAGGTGGGAGTGGCGGTGGTAGATCTGACGATGGAGATAATGGTGAGGAAAGTTCCGGGTTTTGGGATCCGAATCACGGGAGTTATAGTACGGATGTTTATTATCAAAAGCTGATTGCTGAGAATCCAGGGAATTCGCTTCTTCTTAGCAATTATGCTAAGTTCTTGAAAGAGGTAAACATACATATGCATGTGAAGGTCGTTGCTTTGGTCAAAAGTTTTCCTTGCTCGGTTTTGAACTCCTCAAATATGGGAAGTTGGTACAACGTTATGTGCTATGTCCTAAAATTGCTGTAAAATGCGAATGTTAAAGATAATCGATGCTTTTCATGATCTTGAAAGACTGATTCTTTTGTCTTTTCTAAAAGTTCCTGTCTTTTCTTGACATCTTATTCTCATTAACTAAGATTTAGTTGTTAAATAATGGTTTAGTCAACAAGTTGCTTTAACACATTCTTAACAAGTTAATGTCTTAAACTGAACAGATTCTGCTGGATTATGAGAAAGCTGAGGAGTATTGTGGGAGAGCAATTCTTGCGAATCCAAATGATGGAAATGCTCTGTCTCTGTATGGAGATTTGATATGGCAGGGTCAAAAGGATGCTTCTCGAGCTGAGGATTATTTTGATCGAGCTGTTAAAGCTGCTCCTGATGATTGGTAAGAATCTCTGTTTCTTATCTGGTTCATGTAGAAATGTTTGACTTAATAGTGATTCTCATGTTGATGCAGTAGCTTCAGATATTACTTAACTTTCGATTCTCTGAGTTAAAGAGATGGTCTTGCTTTGGTTATACAGTTATGTTCATGCATCATATGCTCGGTTTCTTTGGGATGCTGAAGAAGATGAAGAAGAAGAAGAAGAAGAAGAAGGGGAGGGAAAGGAAAAAAAGGAAGACATGGGCATACTGTCACCACCAGTTTTGTTTCATGGTGTTTCTCCCCCATTAGCTGCTGCTTCTTAGCTTATTCCCTCTTTCCCGATCACTTGTATCATAGATTAGTTAACTGCACTGACCTTTGTTTATACTTGGGTTTCTTTACCATTTTTTGTGCATTTTTTTCCCCAAGCTGAGATAAGTTTGTAATAAGCAGTTTTCCTGCTCTTGGAGCCATGTTATGTAGAAAGAATAATAATGGATGAAATGAAATTTGCCTCTCTGGGGTGTTCTTGTATTTGATCGTCTTGGTTTGATCATTTTGATTGATTCTTCTTGTCCTGTAGGAGGATACGCAGATTAAATTTTCAAGTAAATAACATGCTTTTTATAGGTTTCAGCAAAGTAGCTGATATGGAAATTGCAGGTCTGAAGATGTTAGTACATATCTAAAAGGAATCTAGGTGGTGCTCTTCCAAAATGTTTATCTTGAAGTGACGAAATCTGTTCCCAGAAATGCGTGTCATTTTATTTGATTTTCACTCTGGTAGCTCAGGTGGTTCGTAGGATCCAAAACCATCCAAGGACTGAACCACCCACCAAGCCAAAGCCAAGGAAAACAGTCATTACAATAGCTGATAACTCTGCTTCTGATGCTGGGACGGACTTGGGAGCGAGGATCATGATCACACTTGTTAGATATCCATTAGTTGCTCCAAGCAAAAATGTCAAAACTACGACTGGTGCTTCAGTTTTTAGCCACTTTGGTCCGTTTAGGCATGCTGCGAAAAGTGGATAGAACAATAACCTGAGGATGCAACCCCATGTTGCCTTCTTAATGCTCTCAAGTAGATATACCGCCGTCAAGGACTTCCCTAGAAAATCGGACACATTGTACACTGTTATTAGCAACACTGGATACCAGTCTTTCAATAACTCAGATGAAAGATTTTCAGCAATGAATCCAGGGAATATCGACAGAGTCACGACGTAGATAGTCATAATCCCGAAAGCAGGCCAGTGAATCTTTCTTGCCACTGTCCAAAAGTTTGGCCTCGAGTAAAGAGTATTCACCAGAAGAACGTTTTGCTGATGTTCCATCTGAGGTAATTTGTGCAGCACGTTGCAGCAGACAGTGCAGCAGAGCAGAACACTTATGCTAACTAGGAAATAGAAGTGGGCACTTGCTCGGAGACCTTGTGAGTTTTGAGGGAGTGAGGCTTTTGTTATTATCCTCAAGATGGAGACAAGTACACCTGCAATTGAACAAGGGACTTCTTTTAGCAGAATAAAGAGTTTATCTCGCAAAGAACTTGGAGACCGGCGTTAACATGACAGTCCATGATTCAGGTTTTTAGGCCAACTCCTAGAGAAACTATGTGCAGTCATAGTTGCACACAAGCTGGAGGTTGTGTCTGAAAAACATGAACTCTCCTATCGGCTAGGAAAGAGAATGATTCTTGTAGGCATTGGAAGACTCGATATATGTTCACCACACTCAGTGGTTTCCATGTTTATGTAATTTGGTTAGCATTCTACTGAAAAGTGGTTTTCTAAGAATGCTGTTTCTCATTTAACGGTATAACTTAAGCCATTTACAGATTCTAGGAATCTAAATTCTTTCCAGGACTGGAGATGTACTCAGAGGGAAAGATCAGCCTTTTCTTATTAGCTTCTTGACCAGTTTTTAAGTACAGAACGTCTTATTCGTCATATTTTAACTTGACCCGTTTAACCATGCAAACTTGAGAAAAAGAAAAGTTGAAATGCACTAGACTAAAAGGAAAAATTGAAATGCACTATATAAAGTAGTACCTGAAGAAGCAGTTCCAGCAAAAACAGCCTGCATGTACTGTTTTGGGAGCTTTCCTGCTGATCCTATCAAACTCCCTCCGATCAATCCGTCAGCTAGACCACAAACCACGACTGAGGCAACTGTTACTGCATAGGCTCCGGTTGGTCTCCCTTTTGACGCATTAATGCTCCAAGCCCAGTCTATTGTTGGTGCTGCCATTAGAGAGAGTACAAACATACAAAATCCCAAGTTCATTCTTACCCTGTAACTCAGTTTCTTGCTCCAGCCACCCCAAGTCATGACAATAACTAAAACTAGTACTGAAGAACTCATGTAAACAACGGAGAAGACTTTCTCAATGTGCTTCGTCGGATAGAGATAGCCAAAGTAATCAATAGCTGTGATATATGTGTTCCATGGTAGCAAATTGCCAGCACCAAGAAGAAAATGGATGATATAACCAATCTTCAAAGGGTCTTTTGGCTCAGATTGATCTCTTGGCTCCTTTTCGATGTCCATTTTCTGCATGCTTCTAGCATAAATTTATGAACCTCTTGCTTGGTTTTTGAGCTTCTTAGAAGTGCAAACTGAACATTATATACTGCCGTTGACTAGAAAAGCATAAAAGAGCTAGGCTGAAGGAACATATTCTCTAAGGGCTAGGTACCTAGCTCATATCTACATGCCAAAACCTTCTAAGGTTAGGAAAGTGCTACCAAGACTGAATCATCTTAAATGGTTAGCATGAGCCAGCAGGGCTTATTGACGGCTCTATTTGGTGTGCTTGGGATTTGATTGATGTGCTGGTTATGGAATCAGTGAGGCTAATGCATGTTGAAAGTTGGTGCCCTGTGGGGACAACAACTGATGGGTGGTGTTAAGTACATTGTGGTGTTGTACATGAAATGGGCAAAGCTCGCTGGCATTGTCGAGCTAGTCAGAATCTTTCGGGACCAATTCGTTAGTACCTACATAATCAAGAGTTGGAACTTGGGAACAATTATTGGTTCCATTTCAAGTGTTATGACCGGTCGACATTAAAGAACATCTTCTGATATTTTCCTGAAACTATATACACTCACTCACTTCATGCAATAGGAAAGAATCACTAATGAAGTATGAACTGCGTTTATGGATCATAAATAAACTCATGGCATAACCTTTCAGACTTCAAGATGGTGCCTTTCTCTGATTATTCCCAAACGGGGTTCGGTACAATCCCATCAGTCCTTTCAAATTTGGTGCCAGAAAGATCAAAGGAAGTAGCCGCTTTGGTGGGAGGAATTCAGCCGGTTGCTTGGCATGCGAGAACTCGATGCCTTCCTTCACATGTCAGAGATGTTCACTCTAGAGCTCTGATACACCCCTTTTTTGACATTTTCACAATCAGCTAACCAGCTACAATTATTCCCCGCTTTCCTTTCTATCCTTTCATCCCAAAACTTTTGTTTTACTTTCTGGTTGTGTTGACAGCTGAACTATCAGCAACCCACCATCGTGCAAGCAGCTAAGATGGTGGCATTTTGAATGGCAAGGACTTGTCTGATATTGGATACGTATTCTATTCCAAGCCAAAAAAGCAACCCACAGTCGATGAAATCGATTAGAAGATGATCGAACCTTGGCTTCACACATATTTTGATGTTCTCTAAAGAAAGTCCATGTGATGACAAAGAAGCAGCTATTGCTGAGCTTCTGTGGTATCTGCTTACTTGTTCATTAGATACATATGTACAAAATGCCCATATATAGCTTTCCAAGTATAACTTTATTTTGGAGCTCTTCTGACTTAAGTGATGTCGCGAGTTCAAATCTATTCTCGTCATTTAAAACTTGAGATTAGAGTTTTGCCAATCATAAAGGACTTATCCAACTTAAACCAGGATTAATTTGAATATAGATAATCCAAAAATATCTTTCCATAATCTCGTACACAATAAAACTTAGTTTAAATTTAAAAGACCTAAAAGTTTGAATAAATAATTTTTCGTTCGATTAAAAATCTCATCAAAACTAATCACAAATAATTAAATTTTAATAATTTAAAAACCTAATTAAATAATATTTTATTTGTCTGACATTTAATTAAAATCTAATCGTCGAAAAAAGCAGTTAAATTAGTGACGTGGCGAGTTCCCGTTGATCTCATTCTGCTCCCTCCACTGACATATTTATTAAACTTTCTGGGCTAACGGCGCCACTACACGACGGAGAGAATCGCTCGAAGTCCAGCTTCCCAATCAACGCTGAAGACTGAAGAGGTCTAGCCGTCAACGTAACCGTCTCCGTTATACGACTTTGGTCGCGATCACTAGCACGAGTGCCCAGTTAGAGTGAGAGACAGATGGAGGCAACGACGTCGAAAGGGCAGAGACTGGAAGTGGAGGAGCGCGGCGCTGGAGGGAAGTACAGGAAACCTTCGTCGAGGAGACCTCCGACTACTCCTTACGCCCGTCCACAGCCTCCGCCGCACCAGAACGAAGCCCACCGCAGCCGGTGGCTCTCTAAGTTGGTGGATCCGGCTTACCGTCTTATCGCCGGCGGCGCCAACCTAATCTTGCCGTCCTTCTTGTTGAAATCTGAGCCAACCAACGACGGCAACGGTTAGTTCGTAACTGGAACTTTGTCTAACTATTGCGATGAATTATTGATTAGGGTTTGTAAATTGATGGTGTCCAATTAATACTCAAATGCATTTAGTTTATAGAGAAAGTTGAAATGTGAATATTTGCGGAGTCGTAGACAGCGTATCTTTATTATTAAGTAACTTTTTTAATGACAATATTCAAGTGGGTTACTTACGGGATTGCTTTGGGACATTTTGGATTTTCTTTCTTCGTTTTGACCAGACAATTTCAGGACTGAAGGAGAACAAGATGCAGCTGGTGACAATGGAATTAACGCCTCAAATGTAAGAACTTTGATTCTATAGTTTACAAAACTTAGCATTTTGCTTTTCATGGTCTAGATTAATAAGTTATATCGGGCAATTTATGAAGTCACTTATTGGGTCTTGTAGTGTAATAACATACTTGTTTTCATAGATTGTGTCCAGATTCTTGCTTTAATTTCCTTTTCCTACAATTCTGTCTTCTTTTCGCATTTCCTGCTGAATTTTCATACATTTCTTCTGTCTTCAATCCGTGCAGATGAAGGTTTATTTCCTTAACATATTATGTTTCCAATCTTGCTACGCCATGCAACCTATATAGTTTCTATCATGTGTAGAGTTAGCTACTACTTAATGGGAAGAACCTGTTCCCTTACTCTTTTTAGATTCCGATTGGTTCAAAATATGGAATTCATTTCCATATTATCCTTTGTTGGTATGTCTGGAGGTTAGTGGAAGCATGATGTACCTTATACATTGATTGGGTATTTTATGGAAAGTTTTACATGGTTAATGTGCATAATTTTAATTTTACTGCAATTTTAGCTTCATCTACCTACACATTAGTCTAATAATACAGAGTTAATTTATGCAGCATATTGCCCCTCAGTCAACTGGTGCAGCTGGTACAGGCACAGAAACAGATAATCCACTATGTAGTCCAGATTTTGAGGGGCATGAAAATCTCCGGAAAGTTGAGATGTCTGAGCACAATGGCCTTCCTGAAATTGAACAGCTTATCAAGCAGAAAGACCTTTCCAGGTAAATGTTTATGTTGTATAGGTGCAGCAAGAAGTGCATGAACACACTACATATGCAGATAGATTTCCAAGCCTGTGTGAACAATATATGGTATACTGTACCATGATCCTGTAAGAATATGATGCTACAGTGGGATTCTGGGTGACAGTTGGTAATCTATACTTGGTTTGCATTAGGTTAAATGAAATTCTTTTTTCTTAGTTTTCTCCATTTATATAGGGCGGAAATTGATCGTCTGCTGAAGATAATACATTCAAGAGCTGTTGATCCTCCTGAAGTTGAGCAGGAAAAGAAAATTTCAGGTGTGATTGTTGGAGACAATGGAAAAAATTCATTGGTGGTAGGGTATGTAGGAAAGCCTAATGAAGTGACGCATATTGGTGGAACATCAAATGATCAAGAAAAGAGATTTTCTAGAGTGATTACAGAAGATGATAGGGGACATATAGTGGCCTATGAAAATTCAAGGAAGACGATTGACGAAAAGCCCCAAAATTGGAATGGAGCTATTTGGGAGAACTTGACCCCCCTGAAGTCAACTGTGAGTCGATTGCTCATAATTGCTAATTTGCATCTTCCATGTGGATATAAACTTTGGAATGCCATGCAACTAATTAGTGTATTATTCATATTGACAGTTGTCTATGTGAGCATTGTTATCAGTGAATGACTCTCATGTGTGGCATTAGTCTTTCTATGTTCATTTGATAATGCACCTATGTATATTTGGAAGAAGTTTGCATCACACAGAATGTTGAAAATAAGCTGAATTGAATACACTTTGCATGATTGAAGTGCAACCCAAAAATGTAGAAAACAGGGGAATTGCTACAAAGTAGATATGTGACATCTGATGTATATCTTTTCAAGTATTCAATATCTCAAAATTTATTAAATAAGCAACCCAAAGGTGTAAAAAACAGGGAAATTGTTACAAAGTAGATCTGTGGCCTCTGATGTATATCTTTTTAAGTATTCAATATCTCAAAATTTATTAAATAATAATGGCCCCAAAAGGTTGATTTCTTCACATTCTGGTGAGTTAGCCGTCAGTAAGATGAACAGACATTTCTTCTGATTCCTTTTTATCTTTAGTTATTTCTCTAGATAGTCTGACAGCATATGCAATTTTGCAGCTGCTAGATGTTGGTGCTTCGCCAGTTGAAATTGCAAGGGCTTATATGGAAAATCGAACACCAAAACTAGACTATGGCCGTATGAGTGTTTCTCCGAGAGATGAAGGCGCAACACACCAGAACTACAACCTTGCAACAAAACCATTTGATCTGCTTAGTTCTCCTAAGTCGTCCATATGCTGGCCAGGTGCAACAGTACAGGACAGGCATGCGTATATGACCCCCCCGAATCAAAGCGGAAAACTTGGCCTTCGTTCATTTGCCCGTACCCCTTATGCAAGGAGTATATTCTCCGCGTCTAACTCAAAGGTATATGGAATTGCATTTTTTGACATGCCAATAATACTTTCAAAAAGTTAAAATTAAGGGTTAAATTTTTTGGACCCCTTGTGGTTTGACATATTATCAATGTGCTCCCTGACTTTTAAAAACTATCAATAATCCTCCTATAATTTTAGTGTTATAACACCCGTCCCTCCTGCCATTAACTTCCGCTAAAAATTCTAACTGTAGATTTCAAAACAACATCGTTTTCAACCTGTTGCACTACATGTGACATTACACGTGGCATTACATGACATCATTTTAAAGTTCGCAGTTAGGGTTTGTAACAGATGTTGACGGCAAGAGGACATGTGTTATAAAATTAAAATTATAAGGGGGTTATTGATAGTTTTTAACAGTCAGGAGGTACATTGATAATATGTCAATTCACAGAGGTTCAACTAATTTTATCCTAAAATTAATGCTGCTGGTATCATATTTTTATGCTTCTGACCCATGATCTGTTGATTCAATCACAAAGTGCTGGTAATAAGTACTAGAAAATGACTTTAACTACTTTCTCCCAAGTGAAATGTTCCACCTGCCGATCTTGGTCTATTTATTGCACTTGAAAATACTCTTTGGGCTGAAAGGAAATAAAGACCTTTTTGGAGCTGCAGAGGGGGAGGATGGTGTGGGTTAGACCTTTGATACTGTGTTTTTCTTAAAAGAGTGTTAACAGTATGCGGTTAGTTGGGAATTTTGTAATCAGCTGTGCTATGAATTTGGTGTAATTCTCAGTTGATACTGTTGTGGGTCTTGATGTTTGTATGTGTTCCCTTGTGAGAGGGTGTAACATGATCTGAATTGGGTTTTTATCTTTTTGACATCTCATTCTAGAATCACTAACTTTGAATAAGTGGCTGTATTCTTAATGAATTTCTCAGCATAGTTGATATGCTCTTCATTGGCAGGTAAGCTCAAGGGGTAATTTGTTGGATGACAGGCATGGATCTGTTGGACCCATCCGTCGAATGCGACATAGTGATGTTGCTGAAACTCCTAGACAATCTGTTTCTTTCAATTCATTTCAAAGCAGTCCAGAGGTGGCAGAAGTCAATGTTTCTGAAGCCTCCCGTTCTGCTTTTAAGATGAATTTGGAAAGAGGGATAAATAACTTTTCAAGATTTCAGACGCCTGACATGCCACAAATTTCAGATGGTAAAGTTCCTACAGTTCCAGTACACTCTAGTCAGATGGCTCGGAAAATATTGGAGCAACTTGATAGAAATGTGCCTACACCAAGAGACAAGTCTACTGAGTTAAAGCTAGCGACTTCCTGGAAGAAACCTCAGTCTTCTGACATAACTACCATCTCGCTAAACAAAAATAAAAGCTCAACTCACTGGGGAGGTCTTATTTCTGATAAATCAGATCCAGTACAAAGCAATAGCCCTGTATATCAGAGTGATAATGGGAACACTCTTATAAAGCTTTCTCCTAGGGAGGTTGCCAATGATGGTAAAGATGTCACAAACAACGGCCCTTCAGCCTCAGGGATAAAGATGGACAGTGCTGTTATGACACTAGGCAGGCCTTCAGTTCGATTTTTGCAATCTCACAACTCCAAAGTCCCAAGTAGACGTGAGGTATGTGTTCTTTTAACTTTGACATGCAAGTTTCTGCTGCACCATTGTGAGTCTGGGTCAACTGTTTAAAGTACTGGATCCTGGATGCCCTTCTTGCTCTAGCGCCTAAGCCTTTGGAGAAGATTTGTTTCCACAATCTCTTGGCAATGTCTAATGGACCTTGTTTTGGGTGGGGAGAGATGCAGGGTATTTAAGTTGGGATCAGTTTGTTATCATGCTTCACTGAGAGATGGTACATTTCAACTTATTTCTTCCCTAGCTGACACACCATTTGAAATACAAGCGCATAGCGTAATGCTTCGTTGTGTAAGGCAATACTTAATAGTAAACTGTTGAGACAGATATAGCATAGAAAAACAGGAGTAACTTATGTTTTGAAAGCTTATACACGAATGTGTTCTATGTTCATTGATTTACGTTGTACTGATCCAGTGACAATAAATGTGCAGGGTACTCCAAAAGCTGGGCATGATGCTGGCGGCTCAATGGCTCTAAATTCACAGAAGAAGCCTCCATCTCTATTGTCAGGGACTAAACCTGTTTTGCCTTCAATAACCGTAGGCAAGCATGACCAGAGGTGGACTGCTTCTGCTGATGGTAGCTTGGGATTTTCTTTTCCCATCTCTGCATCTTCTGCGGCTTTCTCTGACTTGCCAACACCATCTGTCATGCCATCTGCTGCAATGGGGGGTCGTCATCAACTTAACGACGGCCCTTCTGTACCATCATACACTTTTGGGTCAAAAACGTCTTCTTCTGCACTCGTGTTTTCTTTCCCTTCAACAAGCAATGCCCCTTTCCATGGCGATTCACCAGACTTGAAGTTCAACTTTGGATCAGATAAAACAAGTAGGATATCCTTTAGTTCTATAGGAAAAGATGCCATTTGTTATTGATTTCGAAAATGGCATGTTTACTTTCTTTATCGGCTGCTCTTAATAAAAACATTTTAAAGATTGGCTCATATGAAACTATAGTTACTGGAGCTTTATCCTTGAGTGGCTGGTGGATTCGAAGATTTGAATGTAAATCAACCTTAAATTCTTATTTCTAGGAGACCATGGCCAGAAATGGTTTCCACTCATCTCCTACTTTTACGAGTTCTGCTCTTTTTCTTTTTCTCTTTGGTTCCAATGATGCTCATCTTCAATGTCTGGTAGAGAAAATGATGACATGTTTGCTAGGATGATACAGGAAAGCTTGTTTAAACAAGAAGCAGCTAAGAACTCGATGTAGGGTCACCTTACAATGAGGGTAATAGTTGGAGTGGCACAACTTAAGGGTATTTAGAGTCTGAAAATTCCTGTTGTAATAACCCATTGAGGCCCACAGCAGATGATTTCACAGTAGTTGTTACTGCACATACTGATGGAGTCTGTTCTGGCAGGCCAAGGTGGGTCAGTGCAGGTCCTGTGTATAATGTGATCCGGATCAGCAGGAAGATTGAAGCTATGCGTGGAACAAATTCCTATCACACAAGTGTAAGAACTTTTTATAGATCAAAGCTAAATCTTGAGTGTAGAACATGATGCGATAGGAATCACATGTTGCTCCCATCTTCATTACAACAAGAACTTATCCCTTCTCAGCTTAGCTAGAGAGCCGTCACCTCATGCCACCATTTTTTTTCTTCTCTTTTCTCTTTACGTGGATGGTTTATATTACCCTTTTGGTTTCTTTATGTTATGCTTGAGGGTGCACAAGCATGATATAGAGATACATGTTACAAAAGGGACAGTGGTCCATTCTAGACAAGACATGAGAAAACCACCAAAGGAATCCAACATTCCAAGAAGAAGAGCAGAGTCCAAAGTCCAAACTACACTTCAAAAGTCTTGACTTAATAATGATCAAGTACATGTGCTTTTTAAAAATAATCTCACAAGTTCGAATTGCATTAAACTAGTGAGGAGGGAGAGTAAATAGTAATACCTTTAGTGTGAATTTTCTTAGTTAGGAAAAAACACAAGACTGTAACGTGTTCGGAACTTGAAGAACAAGAACAAAAAAAGTACAGACTCCAAAGTAGAGAGTAAGTGTAACTAACAATTAAAGTGGTTGCGGAAGGGAAGGGGGTTGTGGGGGAGAAGTGGTCAGAGGTGAAATGACATGGGAAATGAAATGAATGCGTTGGACAGACATGACATTGACGTTTCAGATTCTAGGTGTCAGAATTTGCAGACCCATGGCCATCAGAGCATGAAGGCTGCAGATGTTTTACCAGGCTAAAGCCACCACCACTTATCTGTTTTTATATTTAACATAGCTTCATCTCATTCACATCTCCCATAAAATTCTCCTCTTTTTTTTTAATTTTGTCATTTGCTTCAAGGACAAATAAAAAAACAAAACACATTTGCCAGCTTGCAATATACTAAGGATCCCGAGGACACTCAATCATTACTCATTTACCCATTTTTTTCTGATCCATTTTGTTGTTATTTTCATTTTTAACTTGAAAAGAGAAAAACCCTTTTAAAGCTTGTTTATAAAATTAGACATATGGTCACTTACTTAAAAGCTTTTGTTGGTTCCTTACATTCCTGATTAGTTGTTTACTGTCAGACTAACTTTCGCAGAACCATCACAGCATGTTATGATGAAAATTCCATCTAGGAAGAATCATCATGGAAGAGATTATGAAAGAAGATGAAGGTTGCCCTTTACCGTATAAGGCATAATTCACTGAGTTTTCGGTGATCAAACAACCAGAAGGTGTACAAGAAACTGCACATTTAAAATTCTTGTACTTACCTCCTTATACTCGACAGTTGCCCTTAACAACCTCCTGGAATGGTAGGAGAGCTTTATTTTGAAAAGGGTTATTTAATTTATAATATATATAAATATATATATATATATTGGTTTCTTCTCTTTTTTCGATTTTGCAAGGGGAATTCTGTGACAGTAACAGTAAACTTTGACCGTGTAAAGCTTCAGTAGTCAAGGATTGAATGAAATAAAAAGTTGAAGCAATTCATGAACTGTAAAAGTATTCGCCGTATCTTTAATGCTTTTGCCACGGATTCTCTGCCAGGAGCCAAAAATGGTGGTCCATTTTCAAATGGGTCATCGACTCAATTCTATGGATTATAAGTGGTAGACAGACTAAGTCTTTTCTTAGATATCCACTTTTGCAAGAGAAAGGGAACAACTTTTTTTCACCCATGTCACTTCCAATTATGCACATACCATACCATAGAAAGAAAAAGACATAACGAGAAAGAGATGGTAATTGCTAGTCTAAAGCTACAGGAGCTTTTCCTTGTGCAGCTACCTGATAAGCTTGGTAATATTTCTCACACTTTCCTTTCTTTAATATCCCATTCTTAGGAAATTTTACTTGACACCAACTTTTCTCAACAATAGATTGTTATTTGAAGATGGATCATGATTACACATTTAAGTGCATTGTGATTAACAAGTAGGGTTTAGATGATGATGACAATTAGTCAAAGAAAAAATTGGTTTAGACAACTTGAAAGTTGGATAATTAATGACCAGCAATTCATTTTAGACGTTATAAATTCAATGCATCCTATCACTTGATTTAGTACCAATGCAGATACAATCAATCGACTCAATTCCTAGTTTGTGACTTTCCTAAGACTCTCACAATGTAACAATATCTTCACAAAGCACGAGTTAATTATATGTACCAAGCCTCTTAATAAAATTGCATAAATATGGTTATCATACCAATATTTCTAACCCACATTGTTACTAAAAAGCTTTACTATCACTCTTATAATGATTCCTAAATGTTGTAATCTAAATTTTCAGTGGAATATCTCATTGAAACAAAAATTCTTGGAACATGAAAAGATTGTCATTGAAATGTTCATTGTGTTGTAAGAATCTCTAAGATTTCTTTCCATTGAAGAAAGAATTGTTTACTGTGACGTTTTGGAATAGGACACAACAAAGATAACACCACTAGAGGTAGAATCAAGTGAAAGTGCCTCTTGTCTGGAATATGTTATAAGCTTAACATCTACAAGAAGCATGATTATTATGTATGAGGATAAGGATTCCAAGTTAAAGCAACTCGTTTTGGTTCTCTCGATCATATGCGAGTCAAGAGATTAATTGTTACGTGTAGCTAGCCACAAACAATGATATCAATCATGTTTCTTCTTGTCTAATAACACAAAACATGATCACTAGACGATAGTGCACAAGTTTTGCAAGTTACTAAGAAGACTATTAGCAAGTTTGTCATGTACTAAACATTAGAAAAATATCATATCATATTATATGAAAATTTTCCTTAAATTATGACAAAACAAAGCATTCTTTGCTAATTTATAAAGAGATAACATGTTTAAAAGTATATAACTTTTTGAAAAAAATTAATTTAGTATCAAACTTTTTAAAATTTTTAATTTAGTGATTAATTTTTCAAAATTCGGCTAAATCAATTCAAAACGTTGTTTCTATTTAACTTTTGATCTGATTTATATAAGTTTTAAAAGATTAATTACTAAATTGAAAATTTTTAAAAATTTAATACTGAATTGAAAAAATTCTAAAAAGTTAAACATGATTTAATTTGTTATCCTATTTGTAAATTTCTAACATATCTAAACAAAAAAGGAAATAAGATTCATTTTGTGCATTTTTAAATTAATGACAAAGATAAATTCTACTCCTTTGAAACTAGCCAACCATCATTATTAACATAAATATTATTTCATAAAGGATTTGTAAGCTTGATAAATAAATATATAAATGACTGTTGTGTTATATATATTTACATATTTTGATTAAAATATCATTCTAAATTAGAACTTCAAATAGTTATGCCTACCAATAGCAATTGATTAATTAAGTACATTTTCTTGTTTTTGTAATTTTCCCACTTTTCCTATTAATTTATATTTGATTTCTAATTACGAGGAACCCTTATAATCCTTAATTTCGTGGATTAATCTTCATTCTTCACAATTAATAAATAATATCAAGTGATTTTTTTCTAATTGCTCTTCTTTCTAGCAATTGATCAACTTTTGACCTATCAATTATGCTGGAAATCACCTTTTGCACTTCAAGAGCTTAACAAATCTAACAGAAATGATTGTGATTGTTTCTATTTCTCATACTATATTTAATTTATATAAGTTATTTAGAAACAATTTCTCTGTTTGGTTATGGCCTCGTTTGGTAGACAACCAATCAACTAATTTTTTAGCTGATTGGTTGTCTTAAGCTAATATAGGAGCATTTTCATCAATTAACCAAAATTTTAACTATCAAAAGTCAATTGTACCCTTTAATTGAGGTTCCTAAATACCTACGTTTTAGGAATAGTGTTTGTTCTTATAATTATTTTATATAGTTATAGCTCAGAAATAAAATGTGGACACTTAAACGAAAATAGAAAGAGTTGCATAAATTTTTCATAGATGATGAAATAGTACAGGTAAACATGACTTCTCTAAAATCTAAATTCTTATAAGAATATTCAATGAAATACTAAGATATACTCCCTCCTATCCAAAATAAGTGTCGTTTTAGAGAGATTTTAATTATTCAAAATAAGTGTCGTTCATGATTTTTCATGCATGTTTATAATTTTATTTCCAAAA
>JAOSBK010000007.1:33380853-33401495 GCA_027568895.1 Erythroxylum shatona
AAGAAAAAGAAACGAAGGAAAGTAAAGTGTTATGAAGTGAAAGAAAATTTTAAATCGAAGAGAATTGGTATGATCTGTACTTTATGAACTGATTATATGCAGAAGGTACTCGCTGCCTCTTCTCGGGAGCTGGAAATGGAAAATTACAGCACATCAATACACTGAGTTGCATACACGAAATGAAAGTACATAAATGCAACGCAAAAAAACAAAAAAAAAGATGAGTGATTCAAAAGAAAAGTGGGTATGCATAAGAACTTGGTATGTCAGAAGAACAAGGAAGGTGGGAAAGTGAAGAAGAACTGTGTGGTTAGTTAATAAAATACTCACGGCGATTAACAACCCTTTGTTCAGCAGGGACATTGTTGCTGAAGGGTCTCAGTGAAGAGAACTTGTTGTTGCTTTTGGAAGAAGAACCCATGTCGATTCGGTAATCAGGCGAGCTATAGGTCTGTGCCTGAAGAGCAGATGTGAGAGATTAAATAACAAAAGAATGGAGGAACAACATCAAGAGAATAAGTGAAATAGAGTGCATGATTAAGGGTTTTTTCTTGTTTAGTTCTTGAAGTTTCATGTTAAACTGTCTTGTCTAGTCGTGTAAAGGACAAAGATCATAAGAAGAAATCATTGAACTCAAGAACCCTATCATAGATATCCATCAATCAAATCAATCATGTTCAGACTTATCTAAGAAAACGGCTCAAGAACAAAGAAGCCGTAGAGATCTATA
Organism: Erythroxylum shatona; assembly: GCA_027568895.1. Lineage (NCBI taxonomy): Eukaryota > Viridiplantae > Streptophyta > Magnoliopsida > Malpighiales > Erythroxylaceae > Erythroxylum > Erythroxylum shatona. The sequence goes on from JAOSBK010000007.1 coordinate 33,381,584, forward strand.
GGCCCTAAACGTTAGGCAGCTGGTGTAGCAGCCAAAACCAGCATCCCTGTTGTCTACAAAAAGCGAAAAGAATAGGTTTTTTTTTCCTGGTTCAGTGACGGCTACTGCTAGATTCTCAGTACTGAAAATACCCAACAGAGAAATGAGGCTGAAATGCTTTGAAAGACTCGATCCCTATAAGAAAAAACAGATCTTGAAGATGAAGGGCTTGGATTTCCTCAAAAGAATCAAAGGACAGTAGATAAGCCCTAGATTTCAGAGGGCTATATCTAGTATCTACGCGCAACAACTCCCCCTGGAAATAAGCCGAACTTGTGTAAACCAATATCACCTGGACATCTTGCCATGACAGTGACTGGAATGCAGCTGCCATGTTCACGGACCATAGGTTAGTGCAGTGCCCGCATCGAACGGTCACGATATCGAACAAGCTGCTGCATGGGACACTCACCTGCAGATCGCCATTTATTATGTCAAATCCATGGATTTCCACTTCTTGGATCCATAAGCAACGAAACTAGCTCAAAACAGTGAAATAAAAAATGAAAAATCTTTCCACAAACCTATGTTCAATTGCTTCAGTTATCTCTTCGAGTATATATATATGTGTGTGTGTGTGTTATGCTACCATACTAAGAAGAGAAAAATATAAGGAAATAGCAAAACAAGGAAGAAGAGATCTTTTTTGATAGTGTGCATACAATCGTGGAGAACTTCTAATGCAGTATGAAGGGTAGATTAAACATGGTGGTTTCTGAGGAATCTGCGGAATTTTCTCGGCAAAAGATTGAATATTTTAGTCTTCTCTAGATGCTTGAACTTCAAATTTTCATGGAGAAACAGCTCAAGTTGAGATCTTTCATTAACTTTCAAGGGGAAAAATAGCTGAAATAAAAAAAACTTTCTTTTTTAATTTGTTCTTTTTTTTTCTGGGCTAGAAGCCATCTGCTGCTCAGTTGCAGACTTCAATATTTTATTAGCAAAGTAAAGACAAACTAGAGAGAGAAAATCAGGAAGTTGGGAAGGAGTTGTCTTCATCATCAGTTTGTCTGCAAATTTTGACGTTAAAAATGACACTCTTATTCACGAAAACAACACTCCAATAACCAAAATAATCATTTTTTTATAATCTCCCTCCGGTCTGTAGCCGCAGCTATAGAGGACCTCCAGCTCTGACTTTTCATTGACTGCAAAGGAAGAAGGAAAAGAAAAGTCCAACGATGGAGACCTGACTACTGCTAACAGAAACAAAGAAATCCCAGAAACAAAATTAGCAGATGTGCACTATACGGTTAATTCCATATAGTGATTAGTTAGCAGTGGAGCCCGACAGCTAGAACAAGTTTTGCAGGCCATAGCTATTATCTTAATCAGGTCTAAAACGTTCCTTTCCATAGATTTGCAACTGAGAAAGATTAAAAATTATGAACATAACCAGATAATATATATATATATAATACTATACTCAGAAGATATAGCAGATCCCATCAAAGAAGATTTCATTAGATACCGCAAGAACAATATTGCAGAAGTTGCAAGGGATGTAGCAGAGTTGCTCAGGCACAACATCGACGCCGCTCGACATCTCTTCCAAGCAAGAAAAAATCGGAACCTTAATTAACTTAGCTCCTTAAGAAAAGAAGAGAAGGGTATAGAGGGTTAAATAGACGAAGAAGCTAGATATATAGATTAGCTCTTGCAAATTGCTAAGACAACACACAGAGGGACGAAGGAAGGAGAAAGCAAAAGCTTTATATTCTCTCTCACTCACTCAGTCACTCACTCACACAACTCTCTCTTTGCTTTGGCTATAGTTGTATGTATTGTATCACAACAGTAACATGTATGGCCCATTTATATAGGAATTCATTTGAAGGATGAAAAAAAGAAAAGAGAGAAAAGGGAAGCACTTTACAGTGGTAAAGGAAGAGATATAGGAGGAGGATGAGTCAGGTATAAGGTAATTAAACCCAATACCATTATTAGCTCTAAAAAGAAAGGAAATGGTTAGATACTTAAAAATTTACTACTGTGAAAAGGCTAAAAGATGTGATGAGTGGAACCAAAACAGACCTAACAAGGGTTAGGGTTTTGAGGATGAATGGATACAAAAGCAATAGCTTTTGGCAGCTTATGTATAATATAATATAATCTGTTCAGTTCTGAGAAGATGAGCTCTGGTATAGCTTAGGTGGTGTTATTATTTAGGTGAATGTGACCACTCCTGTGAACCCTACTTCTGCTTCTTTACAGCGGACGAGGGGGGCGATCCAGAAACCCTTCTTTACATACTTTTCAGTGATCTATTCATCTTGCACTTATTACCCTTCTTCTTGTGTTTATGAACCACTTATATACACATATATGTATGTATACATATTCTGCAGACTCACTGAACTGTTCTCCTTCTTGTTTTACATGGTAAAGGATCACACCAAAGTCGATTTTGTGTAATGAATATGGTTGCTTTCATCATGATGAAAAACTTTAAACAATCGGAAGTCAGAACTAGATATTTAAGGAGAGGAGTTAACTTGTTATCACTAAGTTTTGGATTTACTAGATGACTGTTTCAACTTTTAAGCCTGTAATTGACCATAAAAGAGATTTATTGAACATAGAAGAGATGGGTATTAATCGTTATGATGATTTTATAATGTTATTTGATGTTATAACATAATTAATAAATACTTGCGCCATTTCATGAATTATAAAATTTTGCTTAAAATTATCCATAAACCATTACATAAAACCTTGTAATTAATTGATTAAGATTAAGGCAGACTAATTAAAACTGACATTTGAATCCAAATTAAAATTATTGTCTCATTAACACGTAATTTCATTTCTTAAGTACTTTCATGCATTATCATTGAATAAATTATTCGGAATATATAATTTACTAATTTTACTTATATTTATAAAGAAACAATGAGAACCTGAATTGATTGGACAATGTGCATAAGCAGAAGGTCAATGGGAAATCTAAGAAGTCACTTCCTGCTGAGAAAGAACCCTCCCTCCCTCATCAGAGTTGCTTCTCTAGTGTCCTACATGTCAACTTTTCTTTCTCTCTAACCCACAAAACCATGGAATCCAGTAATTCACAAACAGCCAAGATAGTGCTATTATTCTTGGGATTTGGATCTAAAGAAAACTAATTTGACCCTTTTCACAGACTGTAGTAACCTAGTTATCAGTCAGAAGTTTAGTTAATAATCTGTTGTATTTTTGGTGGATTATTTTTTATTCTCAAGTTGTGATAAACATCTCTTTCACAAAAACCAGAAAATAGGTGAAAATTGGTAAATGTGATGAGCCAAATCAATGTGTTTGGAGCAGGATACAATACCAATAAGGAAAAGAAATTGAAAACCAGCAAGAAACAAAAAGATGTATAGAGGGCAAGTGTTGAAAATGGAAATCTAGAGAAGTGTGAAACGCTTTTTCTGCTTCGCATGTACCTGAGTATGGAGCAAATGCCTCCAACTATATATACATAAACATATATAAAGAGAGAGAGTAAGTACGTGGCACGGCAAGTACTACCCACGGCCAAAACCTAGCTGGCCCTCATCTACTTGCCAGACTCTTCAGGAATTACCACACTCTTTTTTCCCCCCCTCTTTTTCTCCATTAATAAGCGAAAAAGACTTCACTTTGGAGCAACCAATCTAGTTACTGATGCATATCAAATTAACTTCTTCCAACGTTTGTAACTTTTCTTTCATGTTAAGAGGAATTTTTGCCGGTCTGTCACGAGCCATCTTGCTCTTTCATCTGTCCTCTTAGATTATGGACTTTGAAGCATGAATTTTCCTTCTTTTTTATGAGGACTAGCAGAAAGTAGCTGTCTTTGTCCCATCTCCCAAGTGAAAGGTCTGCCTGTGGTACCTTTTAAAGTTACCTACGGTGTTCTCTCCATCTTTCTGGAGTCTAATACTACAAGGCTAACAACAAATAGCAACAGCCACATAATGTCAAAGAGAGAGAGAGGTGGGGGAGAGAAACCCACATGTGGAGTGTTTCTCAAATTTTTATGGTCAAATCTTTTTGTGGGTATCTTGATTTGGATAGTTCCTCCAATGGAAAGTGGCAATCTTTTTGGTTTTACAAGTTAATCAGTGTGGGGAGTGTTGAAAAAGAAACTAAATGTTGTAGCTTGGTTCTTGCTTGCTTGTCATGAATTGTCAAATCTCTCTCTGCAATCTACGCACAGCTTTAGACTTTCATGCCAACAAACCAAAGCCTCACCAGGGTGTTATAGTTTGGTGACAGACAAATAGGAGTCCATCCTTATCTGTCAAGTTCCAATTTTATCACCTACAGGATCAGAGTTGATTAGTTTTTTTTGTTAAAAGTCCTAACTATGAAAAGGCACCTTTAAATCATCATAAAAATTGATTAGTTATTTACTCTTTCCATATTAAAAAGAAAATCTCTCTTTTAAGCCCCAACAGACAACTTTCTTTTTGGTTATATCAGTTCAGCCTATGATATTAATGTGCTTTATCTTCTACCAACTACCATGTATTCAATTTTCATTTTAGGATTTCATAATTAGCTCAAGCAACAAGGACATTCAGTGCACGATTTCTCTTATTTAAAACTTGGACTTGTCAATTGCAGGTGATAGTTATTTTTTCATTTATATATAAATGTAATATTAGTACTTACATGTAGTGATCTCTCTAATAGCCCTGGACCACTCAATTTCCTATGTCCTCATTAGGACACCATGGTCGTCCCATGATATCAGATCATAAACCAACGCGATCATCATTGTTCAGATATCTTTTGTCTTCCACTAAAATGTCAAGAGCTGCAAGCCCTTCAAGAAGCTTATTAGAGTATGTAGATTGATCAACACTAGTGAAGAATGAAGATATATACATCAGAAGCTCAAGTAGATGGCGATGGATCCAAACTTGCAACGATTTCATGGGTGATCCGGATCTTCTTCACAGGAAATGCAATTGTAATATGTGGTTATGTTTCCCTGTGATACCAATTTCCCTTTGTCCTCAACGAAGATTGACATGAGTGCATGCTATTGATTGTATATAAAGTACTATCACCTACCTTCATAATCCAGGTCGTGTGACTGTTCAAGGGTCCATTCTTGGTTGGATTTAACCGCTGAAAATCCGTTGTTAAAAGGGTATTCGAGCTTCTATGTTCAAATGCTTCTGTCATTCCAACTGCTGACACGGAGACTTTCCATCGAACATAGGACTTACAATACATGAATTTCATCTGATGTACTCATCTTGGACCTGGGATCATCTTACAGTTCATAAATTTTAACTAATGGCCCTTAAGGGAGTGATTCTGAGCTTGGAAGCAGAACATGTCACTAACTATGCAACTCAGTCTTCTATGAACAAAGTTTCTAGGTTGTATTGGGCCCTCCCCACCCACTTGGAACTTGATACGTCCTTTTAGGGCCTTGCCAAATTCCAGGACCACAGAAACCTGTTCTTATTACTTGATATTTGTGAACTAATCAGATGCTGATCTTGAAATATTCTGCGTGCATAAGCTAGATAAATAAAGCTACCCACATTGCCTGCGGACCTGGAATTTGAGGCTACTTAATCTCGAAATATCAGTTTCACCTATTAATTAAGAACCCGATACTCGTACTCGACAATATGGGATATTCCAATCAGCCTAGATTCTGGACCCCAATTTCCAAAGAAAATTGTACACTTCAAGACTATCTAATCAATCAATCAAACAGCAATGACGCATATTGTCTGCTAAGTAGTCTGTTTAGGACTCGGGAGGACCAATAATCCAAATAAGTTGTTGGAAATAAGAGTCATCATCAGTACCATCCCTATCACAGAAGAAAGCTGAAAATTTTCCAAATGATAGGGTTGATGAAGTGGTATTGTCACTTTGAGGGTTAGCGGAGGCCTATGCATCGCTTCCTATATCATCTGTCAGAGTTTCATATTTCTTAACGCTGGTGTCTTCAGGCTAAACCTGCCTAAGTCCACCTGATTAATTCTAAAGAATAACCACAACTGGAGTTATACCTAAGAAGACTGTGATGAGCTGGAAACCCTTCAGGTTAGGCTCAAACTTGATGGTGACAATACATTTTGACACTTCTTATATTCCTATGTTGAACGTGAATGTGTCTAAGTGGGCTAGTCTACTTAAAGATTTGGTTTCAAGCTCCAGGGCTCTTAAGCCTGGCAAAAACCATTTTTGGCCGTATTCCCTGCTAAAGATAGAAAAGGGAAAGGTTTAAAGAAAAAGGAGCATGAAACATGTAAAAAGTTTGACAGTGTTTTTGCATTTGACCTCCCATTAAAATAACACAGAAGGATGCTAGGAACAGACCATTTTCATTCAAAGATGTGACATCACCGACAAGAGAAACTCAGAAACCTAGAAACAATCCAAGCCGTTGTTGCTTTGTCCTAAAGCCAAACATGTGTCATCTTGACTTAAGGAGAGAGAAGAAGAGGTTCGAAGAGACAACTTTCCCACGTAAATTGAGTTGAACGTGGGTGTGTTTGTGTGTGTCCGTCCCAGCCTGCCTATAAAACGTGTGTTGATGTGATAACTGTGTAGATAAAGAATGATTTTCTTTTTTCTTTTTTTTTGGGTTTTGTTCCGGGCATTTTAAACAGATAATAAAAACGGATAAAGCACCAACCTTTGCATATCTGCATATATTTTACATCATAAAAGTACCCCCTCTCTCTCTCCTTCTCTTTCAATCAATTTAGCTTTCTGGGTTTGCCTTACTTGGGTTGATTTTTGTTTGCTCTTTTGCACATATTGCTATTTATGAAAGTATAATTGTACATAGAATTTGATGTTTGTAGGTTTGGGTAAGGTTGTGTGGAATTGGTAGGTGAAATGGCGAGCTCAGTGGAGGCCTCGGCAAAAGAGGAGGCTCTCTCTGTCGATCTCCCTGCTCCTTCTGGCTGGAAGAAAAAGGTCTCTCTTTAACTTTTTCTTGATTCATTTTCCTTTTCCAATTTTTGCTTGTTCTGCTTCAATTTCTCTGGAATTCGATGTAGGGTTTTGCTGGGTATTATTAAATTTTGGGTTTCTTTGGTGAAATTTGATAGGTAGGGTTTTGTGGGTATTCTTCTATTGTCTCTAATTTTATCCTTTTCAAGTTTGATTTAGTCTTGCCCTTTCCGGAGCTCCCTGCCTCAGTTAGCATTTCATTTGCTTTCGCAAGTTTTTGTCTTTTCCTGTTTTTTGTTACTTTTCCTTTTTTGTTGTATGTTTAACATTCAATTTTCCTTTTCGATGTGCCTTTGTACGGTCAGGAGACTGTCTTGGTAATGGAATGTCAAATGTGAGCTTTGAATGGATTGATGCTATTATGAGTTATCTGATGGCTATAACTTGTAAATTGAAATAGCCTATTAGTCTAATTCTAGCTACCTTATATGATACTTATGAAGATAAAATAACTTGTGAGTCTGAATTTCAGAATAGGAGAATATTGAGTTGATGATTCATCAACTAGAAGATTAATTAAGGTTGTTCTTGCTAATTTTCTACGTGCTATGTATGTTCTATGCTGGATCCATTGGCTTGTGTTTCTTGTGATCTAAGGCTTGCATCAAGGTATAGGTAGATAAGTCAGTTTGTCATACCGATTTTTAGGCTTTTGTTCCTTGTAGTGGAAGATCAAAGATTGGAGGATAATGCATTTTCCTAGGATGTAATGAATGTGATGTAAGTCATTACCAACCGTCATATTGGGGATTATTGATGGATAGAATCGAGTATCTTATTTTGTTGGCTTAAGTATTGCTTTTTCTCTTAAACATTGCTAGTGGTAGCTCAGAGCCTAACTAAAGATGGCATGTCTGTGCTAGTGCAAACTTTAGTTTGAAGGTATTCAGTTCCGGAAGGGAAAATCTGGGAGGAATGTGTTGATCTACTCTCTGTTAATCACCAAAAAAAATATTTGCCTTTAGTTTAAAATGCAAAGTGATTTGGGAGAGTTGTGTTTGATTCCTCACTTTTCTTTAGAATGGCCTCGCAAAGATATAAATATGAAACCTTAAGCATCCAATGCTCATGTGAGCCTCTATTTAGGGTCCTCAACCAACAACAAATAATGGAGGATTTATTCGACCACATAGTTGGGGCTCCTAAATTATGGCGTCTGTCATGGTCTTGTTCATCTTTGGCTTATGCTTCCATGACTTAGCTGTGTAACCACTTTACATTATAGCCTGGTCTCATTATATGCTATTGTTCCGTTCATACTATCCTTGGCACTGCAGTTACTCCTCCTTAACATCTTAAATGCTTCCCTATAAATGTATTTAACTGCATTTGAAGATTTTATCTCTATAAAAGAATTGTATAACCTGCTCTTGCCACTTATACTTGCTTTACGTTTGCATTTTCTCAATTAATTAAAAATTTATGTTGAATTGTTGCTGGTAAAGCTAATTGAGTTGCTATTTATTTTCTTATTCACATTGATTTCTATTGCCTAAGCTATTTTCCTAATAACATGCTTGTACTTAGGCTATGCAATCTTTATCTAATTTGATGTTACAATACTGGTTATGATATCAGTGAAATTTCATACCCTTTCCTTTTTCTTTTTGGTGAACTAGTTGGTGTTAGTTGCTTCAAACTCAAAATAATATAGCGACAGACAGCTTTTCAATTGGATTTTTAACTCTATTCGTCTACAATAGATAATTGACTTTTCATATGCTTGTTCATGGGCAGTTCACGCCTAAGAAAAGTGGAGCTGGTAAGAAAAGCGAGGTCATGTTCATTGCCCCAACAGGGGAGGAAATTACCAGTAGAAGACAATTGGATCAATATCTCAAGGCACATCCTGGTGGTCCATCGGCATCTGAGTTTAACTGGAGCACTGGGGAGACACCAAGGCGATCTGCAAGGATTAGTGGGAAGGCAAAGGTGGCTCCAACACCAGAAACTGAACGCCCCAAGAAACGTAGCAAGAAATCATCAGATTCCCAAACGGAGAACAAAGAAACAGAAACCACTCCAGAAGGGACTGATCAGACCAACGATATTCAGAAAGAAACAGGAACTGCTCCAGAAGGGACTGATCAGACTAAGGATATTCAGAAGCACGAGGATGAAAAAGCCAAAAAGGATGATGGAGAGGCAGAAAAGGATGCTCAGAAAGAAAGCCAAGGCGAGGACAAGGATGCTGAGAAAGAAAAGCAAGACGAGAACAAGGATGAAGGTGAACATACTTGTACTAAAACAGGAGGTTCTTCTGAAGAAGCTAAAGTCGGAGAAGTTGTCATTGTGTCCAAAAATACTGCAGATGAGAAACTTGAAGCTGAGCCTGGAAGCAAGGAAGGGAAGGCTGATGATTGTGAGGTATCTCAAAATGAGAGAGCAAAAGTTGAGGATGAACATCTTCAAGGAAAGAATGAGCTAGAAGAGGCTGAGGCTGGCAAAGGGCATAATTCTGTTGATGAGGAAAAAGTTGATACAGCCACTGATGAGCAAAAGGAAGAAATTGTCACAGAGGACAACAAGAAACACGGTAGTACTATTCCTGAAGGAGAGACGAAGGACAAGGAGTCTCTGAATGTTGATGACAAGAAGCCTGACATCAAAGTTATTACTGAGGTGAATGAGGTACAAGGAGAAGTTGTTGAGAATGGCAACAATGGCAATCCAAGCAAGCATAGCCCTTAGAACAGCAATTGAAATGGCTGGATACTGGCATCTTAATTACTACTTCCTGACCTGTTAGACTCTGTATATGAATGACTAGCTTTAATATCGTAATTGATAGCTTTCTGATTGTTCACGACTTCATTCAGACTTATTTAAAGTCACAGATTAGTCAAGTGTACAACTTAGTGGCAATTGATTGCTAAACTTAAAACTTGCAGCGATCATTTGTAGTATCATGGCATCAAAATGCTGACGATTTGGTATGTTCTTGTAATAAGTTGCTGTCAGTGGTTATATGGAATAAAGTAATGGTCTTTTGCTGGAAATCTAATTTAATCTGTAAGAGAGGATACTCATAAAGAGATGATCGTGGGGCAGCAATTGAGGATTAACAAAGTTGATTTCGGACCTGGTGCATAAAATGCTTGTGCAGAGAACTGTATATTGGGTACGGTTACAGAAGCTCGGCTTCAAATGAATGGGCAGCTCGAAGACCGGAACTTTACAGAAAAGAAATAAAGTAAGGGTGTGAAACAAACGGAATACCGAAGGTTGGCTTCACGAAATCAAAACTCCTGAAGAATATCGAAATCTGAAAGTTCTCTCTCAAGGCCTTTTAGCTCTGCAACCATTTTTCAAATGCAGTGGCTGATGAAACGAAGGCTGTTTTGGAGGATTCAATTTCATTGCGAATGACTGCAAGTTGAAGAGGCATGATCCAATTATCCATCAAATTCCATGCTCGTAGTTTCAACAACAGGAAGGTTACCCCAAAAAGACGGTAGAAACATATAAAACGATTGATCACCTGATGAAATTAATGAAGCTAGTGAAGACTTGAAGGTTTCTACCTCAGTAGTCTCTTCTGGACTAAAGATTAGCTGTTAAATATATAAGCTGACGCAATCAGATTTGATATAAAAGAACCGAAATCTGCTAAGAAACTTTTCTCATCGTGAAAAAGGAAATCTCAGATCAACATGAGTGCACAAGGGATCATCAGATAAACCTCAATTGTTAACTCTTTAACTATTTTGAGTTTGAAAGTTAGTATTTCCTGATGATGGAATTAACTGCATCCCGCGAAATGCGGGTGTTTTGATCTATCCAAGGTTAAGTCAACTTTACGAAACCAATCTGTATCAGTGCTTCGACCAAGAACAGAACCAGCTGTGGATAGATCATTAGTTTCTATTGCTTGTCCAACTTTACTCAGCTTGTACACGAGATCCCGCAAATATCCTGAAACAGATCATTTAACTGCAAAATCTCAGAGACTATAAAAGAAGCTCCATTCTTGCTTCACATGTACATACATTGAGAAAAATCAACATGAGTAATTATAATACCGTCAAACGTGAACTCTGAATTGCAGACGACATGTCAAAGGAACTCATCCCTGAATCAACGATAACAAGAAATGAAGATCCCTGAAATGTTCCTTTTGATAAACTGAAGCATGCATCTTAAACACAAAATTCATTATGTATGATCGACTACATGCATGCTAAATGAATGAATATTCGGCAAGCAGAAGCATAACAGAAAATTTAATATACCTCCGGCCATTGCTTACAAGCTCTGTCAAGCAACGTCTCACGACCGAAATGAGAAAATTTTTTAATCTTCTACCCTCTGGTCTCCACAAGCCGACAGTGTCTAATAGTCACAAAATATTAATACCAAAAATGATTTTATAATTAAAATCACAAACAAAATGGGTTATGTGCTTAATTAACCCAACAATTACTAGCATTAACTGAATTAATTAATTATTAAAAAAGGAGAAACATCGTCTTCGACCTCCTACCCAGCTCCAACCCGAAAGCAAGCAGGCGCGCAGTAGTCACCGAAAAGAAGAAGAACGTAGTGATGGGACGACGACGACTAGCTGACGAGCATAACACGCCAGAAAAACCAAATCATATGACGTTGCATAGTTGGCGAAGTTCGAAGGTCACCATGCACCTTCATCATTGTCCCTTCTCCCTTCATCGTCCTATCACCAGTGGGTGTAACATGGAGTGCCAAAACACAATTCCGAAATCCATTATGCACACAAACGTCAAGTTTTATCAACAACATGTGGTAAACTCATGCGACATAAATAAAAATGAGAAACAAAGCTTAATAGAGGAGCATTTTCTCAAATAACTCAGATGCAAGGCAGAGGCACAGTAGCTCTAATACCAAATGATAAACTGAAGCATGCATCTTAAACACAAAATTCTTTACATATGATCAACTACATGGATGCTAAATGAAAGAATATTCAGCAAGTGGAAGCATAACAGAAAAATTAATATACCACCAGTCATTGCTTACAAGCTTTGTCCAGCAACATCTCACGATCGAAATGAGAAAATTTTTTAATCTTCTAGCCTTTGATCTCTAGCCGATGGTGTCTTGCTTTTGTTGCGTGAAGGTGAGGATAGGGACCTAAAAATTTCATTACTTCATCATCTTTACCCATCACAAAAGATGAAAAATGATGGTGTATGGACATTTGTGTGATTAATGGGTTAAACCATTAAATGGATCAGATTTTGAATAGTAGAATATCCCAAGATTTCGGAAAAAAATCCTACACTTTCTTGTAGATCAACCAGCACTCAACTCTGCCCTCAAGCTGAGGTCTTGGCCTACGTACAACACCTATATTAGCTCAAGACTATTAGCTTGAGCTCGTTTACCATAAAGTTTGGTCAATTCTATTATAGTTGGTATTAAAACATCTCAACCAAATAATGATCAATGAAATTTTTTCTAAAAAATGGTTGATTGCTGAATTAACACATCATTTATTAACAATGGTAAACTCCAGAACAAGAACACATTGTTTGATAGTAAACTTGAATTATGATTGTTAGAGTGTTAGTTACAGTCATTGTTAAACTTGAATTATAATTATTAGAGTCCTAGTTAGAATTATTAGTTAAAGTCATTGTTTAAGTTAATTAGTAGTAGTTTAGTTTATCAAGAATTGGTTTTGTAAGCCTATATTTATATGGGCATATTTTATGTTTTATGGGAGAAAATTTTATCTTATAATACAAAAGATTGTTTAGCCTCTATTCCTCTGATTCTTTTGCCTCTTTTGTATTTTTTTGCTGTCCAACATACACAGTGGTACAAACTCCAGAACAAGAACACACAATGAAACAATCAGAATTCTTCTGAACTCGATCCAAATTATGCACAGAAGCTGTTAACCTTCTCCAACAGGTGTAGGTCGTCATCAGCTTCTAGTACGGCGGCATTGCTGACCAATGGAAATGCAATGGTAGTGATGAAGCAAAGTGAGAGGCTCCTTCTGGTTGCAACTTTTGTTGACTGGTAACGACCTTTGCACATTATCAACTGTCTCTTAGCATTTGATTTTGTTGCTGGAGAAGATAATTAAATAAGAAGATGGTGTTGGAGTGGCCATTTCTTGATCTTCAAGTCCTGCTTTTGTTTCTGCCTTCTTGGTGGGAAAAGAAAAACAAGAGGTATCCAAGATAAGGTTTCTGGACTCTGCAACCTGATCCAATCACTTTCCAAAATGTGGTTCAACAATAGCGATAAAAAGGTCCATTTTTGTTATGACCAAATGAAACTGAAACTTGCAGTCACTTGTCCAAGTTTAGCTTCAGAACCTGAGCTGGTACCTTAAAGCCTAAGGAATCTTCACTTATTCTTGGTCCTACCCGTAGATTCTTCCATTTGAAAGAGAACCCATGATCGTAAAAGTCGATTCCTTTACAACACTTGCCCTAAAGAAAAGCTTAAAGTTTCAGCATTTATAACTTTTTGTACATCCTCCTCCTCCTCCTTACCTTAATAACTAAGTACCAACTCCAGAAGCCAGCTCTAAAATAAGCACCTTTCTAGTCAGGCTTATGGCATCTCTTTCAACTAGTACAAAGAGACAATAACTTAACACACCTTCCCATTTCCTTTAGAACTCAGTTCTTCTCTTCACTTTTTAAGTGCAACCCAATCTGATATCAAATGAATATTTACCATTTTAGTTGACAAATTCTTTGGTATTAGCACTTTTGAGCTTTCATGTCCAAAAAAAAAAAAAAGAACTCTTGCTTTCCCTACAACCAAAACCAGAATGTTCAAAATCATTAGTTGAGACTAACCGGAGTCTTGTGTTCTAAGACATCATTATATGTCCTAAGTAACTTGGCACAATCAACTTGTTTAATGATTAATCTAAACAACTCAATTGCATTAGCAGATAAAGCAATGATTGCTTTGCTGGTTGAGTAATTAAAAAAAAATCACATCTTTATATAAAGATAGGATTTTTATTTATTAGACAAGTCTATTTTTGTTGTTAAGTAAACGTTTCATCACAATAGTTTAAGCTGTTGTGTGGGGCCAACTCAATTGATTTTATATATTCTCTAACACATCCCCTCAAGTGAAAGCTCTTTAGACTTAAAACTTGCACAAGCCTACTTTATTTTGTTCTTAATTTAATTAGAATAGGTGGGTGGTAGGATTCGAACTTATAATCGTTTGTTCATAGAGACTCTGATACCATATTAAGTGACGGTTTCATCACAATAACTTAAGCTGTTATACGAGGCCAATTCAATTAGTTTTATATATTCTCTAACATTTATCTCTTAATTTAATCAAATCTTTACTTACATTGAATGACTTTATGTCTAGGACTACGTGGGATTACGCGTCAAACATGCACCAATTGATACTTTAAAGCAGAAAAGGACAATACGTTTTGTACTCACCATGCCCTCTTGTTCATAATAAGCAAAAGGAAATTCATTATATATGTCCATAATAATTAATATAAATATTCTTAATAACTAAATAAAAAATATATCATATTTATTTCTTACGTTATTCAGTGTATATTTGAAAAATATAATTATGAAAATTTGATTTTTATTCAGTGTATATTTGAAAATATAATTATGAAATTTTGATTTTTATAGTTTATAAAAATCAAAATTTCATAATTATATTTTCAAACATATACTGAATAACGTAAGACACTCGGCAAACATTGCGAGGAATGGTCAAAAAGTGGAAAATTCTTCTGATCAAAGGAGATTCATTTCCCCACGCGCAGATTAGACATTGTGATGCAATTTGATATATTATGGGAAAATATATGTAACTAAAATACTAAATAAAATAATGTCTACGCATATAACTTTAAGCTTTTTTCTTTTAATTTTAAGACATGAAATCTTAATATTCAATCCCAATAAAAAATTTAAAGTTAGTAACTTTTAGAACATATTTATAATAATATGAGAAGTTACTATTTTATTAAATAAAAATTAAATAATATATATGATTTTTTTAAATTCTTTTAATTATAAGACATGAAATCTAGATACTTAACCCTAATAATTTTTTAAAAAACTGATAATAATAACAATAACAATAACAACAAGAACAACAGTATTTAGTATAAATCTCGCTAATAGGTGAAGTATGAAGAAATTTAGTAATATGCAACTTTATCCTTAATTAGTAAGTAGACTGTTTTGAAATGACTCTTTAAAATTGATAATGTTTAGGAAATATCTATAATAATATGAGATGTTTATATTTTATTAAATAAAATTAAATAATAATATCTTATTTTTAAGCATTAATTTGTCTTAATGCTTGTTATATTTTACATAAAGAGGAAATAATAGTATGATTATTTAGGAGATCATTTAAAAACATTTAAAGAGATGGAGTTACACATCATTTAAGTTAATATATATGAGGTTTCTATATGATTAATCTAAAGTAGTATTTCTTCCTTCATTGGCGCGTGCATGGAAGGACGCGCTTGGGCGAGTGAACCGAAAGGGAAAAATGACGACTTCGGGGCAGCACCGACCACAGGAGAACCTATACGTGTATTAACATCTTATAAAAAACATTTGCAAAATTAAAAATAAATAAATGAAAAGAAACGAGTTGTCATGAACAAAAGAAAGTTTTATATATTGCAATGAATCATTAAAAGACTTAACCCCTCTCTTAATCACTGTGACTCATTCCGGAAAACGACCGCCAAAACAAGACATGCCCTCTTGGCCGCCAATCCTCTTTTTCATACATGCCTAGAAATCTCATCGAAAGATATGCGTTTCTGATTGAAAGATTTGAACTTGGTTTTGAAGTTTTGATCTTGGTACAAGTCAATATGATGGTACAGAAGTTGAAGTTGTCATCTTTACATTGTTTGGAGTAGGTGTAGAAGGTAAAGAAGGAATCTTTTTTGGTGTGTGATAGGTAGAAGAAGAAGCGTTGTCATTTACATGGAAGAATCAGTCACTGTTGATTCTTCTTTTGCTAAAGCAACGAAGAGTCACCAGTCGTTACTGTTGCTATTGTTGCTCTTCTTTGATCGTTTTGGTACTCTCTTCTCTTCTAACTTATGTTCTGCTAATTGGATTCATTTGTATGCTTTTTGGTTCTATTTCTGTTTCTGCTTTTTGGTTCTATTTCTGTTTTTTTCTCTGCTAATCGGACTAGAATTTGATCATTACTTCTTTGTTTTGTTTCTTCGGTCTTTTCTTACTACTGTGGTTGTGTGTTCTTTACGAGGAATTCTCTCGGGATGCTCTTAGTTTTTCATGGACTAAAGTTGTTTACTAAAAAGGAAGATTAATATTTTTTTTTTACTTTATTTTATTATTCATCTGATATTATTTTTAAATTTCTTGGTTTCTCAGTGTTCTATATGAACTAATTTCCTGCTTTTCCAATGATAATAAGGTGACTCAATTCCTTTGCTTATGAAAGCTGTGTGGTTTTTCTGCAAATAACTAGATAGCTGTTAATACTTGCCATGTATGTGCAACTACTTATCCATATCCAATAATAAATTTACTGCTTCAAGAAGCTGTTTCTTTTGGATGGTTGGTCAAGAAATTTAGTGTCGTCTCTCTTCCAATATGTGAGTGATTGAATTAGGTGTCATTGGCTACAGCAAACTGAATTATTCTTTTGTTTACTTCTTGCAATTCGTTTAAGCTGGAAACAAGTGATTAAGGAGGTGATTGAAACATCTCGTTTATTTTTGGTTTCCTGTGCAGCACCTCTGAGAGCGCAGCCATTCATTGGAACCTACGGAATAAATTATGGACGAATTGCAGATAACATCCCATCACCTGATAAAGTTGTAACACTGCTCAGGGCAGCAAAAATAAGGAATGTTCGGATATATGATGCCAATCATAGCGTCCTCAAGGCATTTAGTGGGACTGGACTAAAACTTGTGATCGGGCTTCCTAACGAATATTTGAAAGACATGAGTAGTAATGAGAGCAATGCCATGAGTTGGGTTAAGGAAAATGTGCAGGCCTTCCTTCCAGAGACCAGTGTTTGTGGGATTGCAGTGGGGAATGAAGTTTTAGGAGGAAATAACTATGAACTCTGGGGTGTGCTTTTAGGTGCAATGAAGAATGTTTACAATTCCTTAAAGAAGCTTCATTTAGCTGATGTAGTTCAAGTCACCACTGCACATTCACAAGCTGTTTTTGCTAATTCCTACCCACCCTCTTCTTGTGTCTTTAGAGACAATGTTGTTCAATTCATGAAGCCTCTCTTACAGTTCTTTAATCAAATTGGCTCTCCTTTCTGTTTAAATGCCTATCCTTTCCTGGCCTACATGAGCGATCCTGAGAACATTGATATCAACTATGCTCTATTCCAGAAAACTCAGGGGATTTATGATGAAAAAACTGATCTGCACTATGATAACATGCTTGATGCTCAGATTGATGCAGCCTATGCTGCGTTACAAAATGCTGGATATGAAAAGATGGAAGTTATAGTTACAGAGACAGGTTGGGCTTCTCGTGGAGATGATAATGAAGCTGCAGCAACATCTGAAAATGCGAGAACATACAACTATAACCTCCGCAAGAGGCTTGCAAAGAAGAAAGGCACTCCTCTCAGGCCAAAATATGTGGTTAAGGCTTACATTTTTGCAGTATTCAATGAGAATATGAAGCCTGGGCCAACTTCTGAGAGGAACTATGGTTTGTTCAAGGCTGATGGGAGCATTTCTTATGATATTGGGTTTCGTGGACTTAAATCTTCTTCTGCGGCTCCACTGCTCCTGAAGGTATGAGGCTTCTTAACAGATTAAATACCCCTTTGGATGGCAAGCTATCCAGATAAGGACAGCTTATTATGTCGAACTACCTTCAAGCACTCGATTCTTTCAGAAGATATAAAATCGTAGTCCCAAGGAAACTATATGAATGAATCCATCTGTATCTTCCCTTCCTATGTCAGTGTCATGAATTTGCTGGTTGTGCTTGTTTAGCCTGACAAATTAAGTTTCTGGTGTTCTTGAAAGGTTCAATGAGTGTTCACACGAAGCCTATCAAGTGCTAGGAAACTTGCAAGCCAGAATTAATGTTTATAGGACATATTGTCTGATAGATTTTTACAATAGAATGTCAAATCTCTGCTTTCTTCCAAGAGAATATATGCTGCCAAGATTAGTAATCTTTTGTGAAAGATTTTCTTAAATTTCCTTATATTCCCCACCTTCAAAAGGCTAGACATCAGCTCACTTAAACTGCTCACCTGAACCCGAGCAACCAAGTTTGTTTTTCTGACTCCCCGGTACCAGAGACTTCAAATAGTGGAGTATTCAGGATTGATCATTGCACTTTGACTTAAATGTCTCCCCTGTTATATAATAGGAAGTCTCCAACCTTGTTAGCTATTCTGTTTTTCGGGTTTTAGTCTCTTTAATCTGAACCTATGTTCCCTTATGAAGTTACTGAGATATAGTTTTAGATACAGTTGTCGAAGGGAAGTCAGTCACTGAACTCTTCACTATGCAACTATTCCGTGGAACTCCTGCTGAATTTACCATCTTTATCCTTTTTTTTTTTTTCCTACTTGCATCATGTTCAAATTATTGAAATATATTCCTTTTGTTGTGATTACAAGTTACTGCAAATTTTGGCACGACGTAAAACTAATTTTCACTAATGCTGCTGACCGTGCTGTCTTATTGTCTTTCCTATTTTGGTGTGCATTGGTACAGCATCCAAGAGCTCAAGTTTGGCTTAGTTCCCATTTGAGGATGCTGATAATACCTACTCTGGTGTTGCTTTTACTTTTGAGAGAACGATGTTGACTGGATGTAGTGGAATACCGGGATTCAGAACTCAACTCGTAGATTTGATAGTATTCATGTTACAAACTAGAGCATGATAAATACAACATTTGTTCTTCTATCTTCATAAAATATATATTGGATACTGATGATCCTATTTTTGAATCTATCTCAGCAAATGTATATTGTTTTCCACACTTTGGAACTTTTTTTCTTTTTATTTATCTTTTTTAGCTTTTCTTTCCTTCTAGATTAGATTAGCTACTTCATATTTTTGTTCTTGAATCCTTTCTGATTGAATAATATACGTTGACTTGCATCTTCCAATTTGGTAATGATAATGTCCATATCACCGTCGAGAAACCAGAAGGGATCATATTGGCTATGCATTTGTCTGCTAAGTTCAGGAACAAGTGAAAAAACCTTACAGTAACATGCAGGAATTTAAGTTCAATCTGATATGTTCATCGCCATTCAGGATTCAGGCCGGATAACGTCTTGTCTGCGTTCTAGAGAAAATGTTTCCTACAATCGAGTCCTGTTCTACCTGGACATGGTCAGATTCCTGTCCGGAGTAGTAAGTTACTGTTCATTTATCGATTGATTCCTTTAAAAGTCGAAAGGGTCACCAAATCGAGGCGCTATACATGAATAATTTAACCTGAAGAAGGAATCACCAGGAATGAAATGTACGAGTTTTATGTAACCCTGTGGAGGCTGAGAGTTGTGAAGGCTTTATTTAATCTGAGACTATAAGTAAACATTTAGACTTGATAAAGGAAGGTTCTTAATCCTTTTTTTTTTTTCCTTCGACCCAACATTCAACACGATAACAAGAACAAGGAAAAGAAAATGCAGAGATGATGATGTTAGTATCAACAGCCATTGTTGAATGATATCTTTGCACTGGTTCTAATTTCTGGTCGCTACAATTTTATATCTAAGGTAGTAGGTGGAGAGTGATCCATAAAGTCAATCCCTGAAGTGACCTGGAAAGACTTTTTTTATTTCGCCAAAGAAAAACAATACTTTGTGTGTCTGTTGCCGGTGCTTTTGCGTGCTTCCAGTGCCATGAACAGGAAGTTTCATAGCTCTGACACGTTTCTCACATGTAAACGTCAAACCCCCCCCCCC